>OY759158.1:18811563-19039063 GCA_963662125.1 Diplazon laetatorius
GACACGAGAGAGGGTGAGAGCGAACAAACAAGGAAGCTCGAGCAAAGAGTCGACGTGGATAGGCCAGCAGCGTGTACGTTTACCAAAAAAAAAAAAAAAAAAAAAAAAAAAAAAAAAAAAAAGCTCTCGTGGGAAATTCGGGCCTGGCCATCGTTAATTGGCAACGGCACACACCTTCTCGAATATATATATGACGTTCTACGAGAAAAATGACCCAAAATAAGAAAACGCAAAAAAAAAGGAAAGAGAAAAAAAAACACCAATTTCCAATTTTTCGATGCGACCGATAAAATTTTGATGACTCTCTCTCTCTCTCTCTCTTGTGGATGGAAAAAAATCAACTGGGGGTCAAAATGACCCCAACCGCAACTTCAAGCCGAATAAATCTGAAAAAGTATATATATGAAGAATTATAAAAGTTGAAAATTTGTGAGAGTTATGATTTTTATTTCAGTGAAAATGGGGATTTTTCCATCATTGACCTATTGAGGGAGTTCTTTTTCTCGCCATTTTGAAAATGTGATGAAGAAAAAAGCTCCGCGATTTTATTTTTTTTTGCTTCCAAGTCTTTTTCCGATGAAAATATTGACACAATTTGTTTTTAATTTTTTTTTGCTCGCAGTCTTTTTCCGATCAAAATATTGACACTATTTGTTTTTAATTTTTTTTTGCTCGCAGTCTCTTTTCGATCAAAATATTGACACTATTTGTGTTCAATTCATTTTTTTTTCTCTCGGTCACAGTCTTTTTCCGATCAAAAACGGACACAAACAGTGTCGGGTTCATTTTTGCTCACAGCTTTTTTTTCCAATCATACAAACACTCGAAAAAAAAAAAGTCACGTGTAAACCAGGCTCAAGTTGGTTCTTCTCGTGAAACGTCAAATGTAACAATGGAGAAACCGAGTGAGGCGAAAAGTGATCGGTAAGAGAAATGGGAGATGTGTCTGTGGGCTAAGTCGAGGGTGAGAAGTTTTGGCCCGGCGGGGGAGGGGATGAAAAAGTACATGACAAAATGGTTCGAAGGAATAAAAGAGCGTCAACTAATCTCCACAGGGCCCCTTTCGTAACAAAAACGAGAAACAATCGTGAGAATGAGAAAGAACGATGATGTAAGAGATGGGAAAGACAGAGAAAGAGAGAGTGCAGACGTCGAAAGATAAAATAGCGCAAACCAGTTCGCGAAAATGACGTGAAATGGGCTACGGGAGGTAAACGAAGACTTTTAGCTTCCCCTCGGTTACATTATTTCACGAATGTGTTGGCACGAATCCGGGAGGAATCCCCGTGATTGTGGAAATTCGTTAATCGACGAGTATCGGTTTTACGGATGGGATTTCGACGAGGTCGGCGGAAGGGGCGGGGGGGGGGGGGGTGGAAGGGGTCGTCCCTCCCCGTCGGGACTTAATGTACTCAATGTCTATGGACGCTCGGGGAATAATCGAGGGCTTTCCAGATTTGTTGAGTGCAATGAAAGCATCCCTGATTTTTTCTTTTTTTTTTTGGTTTTGGTTTATTTTTTTTTTTTTTTTGGTTTCGGGTTTTTTTTCCCCGGGGTATGTTGCCGGTGATTTGTACAGTCGATAACCGTGCAACTAATTGGACGTTTTTCATTGTTCAACATTTTTTTTTCGTGGGCTTGAGGATTCACATTACAATTATTTGAATATATTATTTTTTTGAGCTTTTGATACGAAGGGAGATTTTGTGATTGTCGTTGTGATTGATAAAATTGAATGTAAATTATTAGTGAGATTTATTATTTTCGGTTGGTTGAATTTTTATAATTTTGCGAAAATTTATCACACGTTATTGAATTTAAAAGGTTGGCACTTTTTGTTGGATCGATAGACTCGAAGATTATAAATAAAGTATAAATAATTGCTGAAATAATTTGATAAAAGTACGACGATCCAAAAATTTATCATCATCGTTTTATCACGCAAACGTGATTACGTCTCATTTGTTATTATCGCAGTCGTACGACACGACATTCAATCGTATCGGATTATCATTGATATTACTTTAATCGATAGGTTTTCTGAATAATTGGATCAATTGAAAAATTTATAAACCTCAACGAATTTAATTATATTTTCCTGCACAATCTTAATTTGTACTCGATTTCAATGAATCCTTAATTGAATCGATATCTGGTTAATTATAGCGCATGTACGATTTTATTAATTGAAAAAATTGTTTCAACCTTTGACAAATTTAATTATTATTTTACAACAAATTTATCGTGTCGAATGAGTTTCAACGAAATTTTTAAGATTTATCGAACAAGAATAATTTTAACACATCTATCTTATAATATGTTTATTCATTCATTCATTTATTTATTTATTTATTTATTTACGAATATAATACGTCTAATGTAAAAAAATGAAGGAAAAATTTCCTGAAATTTATTCACCATGAACGAAAGAAAAACCGTGTGCAATTTTTTTTTTTATTTCTCGGATGTATATAATTATGAAATGGTTGGCTGTCGTAGAGCCTGATAATAATGGTGGAATCAGCTGCAAGTGTATTTACGTTCGTTATTTCTGGAGTGAATATCTCGAAAAATTATATCTCGAAACCACAAGGGAACTTGGGAAAAAAAATTCTTTCGTAATACATTTTTTTGCTTTCCTCGGTTTATTTATTTTTATTTTTATTTTTTTTTTTTTTCGTTGTCGCGACTATATTTTTCCGGGTTTATTCGTCATTCGTATAATAACGAGTATGATAAATGTCCTGTGCCAGCATACCGCGAAGACGTCTAAGGGTTGTCGTGTTTCGCGTGGAATTTTCTCTGAATATTTTCTCTCTCTCTCTTTCTTTCTCAAAAATTCCATGTTAACATTTTAATACATTTTGTTAACGGACTTAACCATATGCATGATACATATTACATATATATAACATTTATGAAACAAGTTTGGTGAATCTGAACCACTCGAGAATTATGAAAATCATTATATCATTTTTTTTTGCAATTATTAAAAATACAATGAAAATTCAATGAATTATCGTAATCTCGTATGAACACGACAAGTGTCAAGATTCAACTTGAAACCCACTTAATCGTACGTATATATGTACATTGTACAGCTGCTGGGATTATAATCTGCCCAATGAGTATGAAAATTAATTCTGGTGAATTATTAAAGAAATAAAAAAAGCGAACGATATTTAAATTTCAATGAAAGAACGATTAATTATTACCATCTCGATTAACTAACACGATGAAGAAGAAATTGTATCTCGTACAATTTGCTCAACGATATATAGGGTGAGACAAATATGGCTGACCCAATCAGAATAAATAAATAAATAAATAAATAAATAGATGGATAAAAATAAATAACTTATCACCATCTCGTGCTAAAACGATAAATAAAAAATTGCAAATTTTACAACCCACTTAACGACACATACAACCCAAATCTAATGAATTTGGCCTACCCAATAACAATAAAAAATTAATTAAACAAAAAAAAAAACAAGTAAAATAAATAATAAAAAAGAAAATTATTATAATGAAAATACAAGTGACGAGCCAAGAGAGTTTGGTTGTCTATTAGCAAAACGATAGTGAGCCATGTGGATTCGCGAAAAGGTTTAATGAGAGAAGGAAGGGTCGAGAAGCTTTGGTCAACTCGGTGTGGTCTGGTGTGCACGTGTGGGACGTTGCCGCGTATTAGTATAAAACCAGGATACGTACGAGGATTACATTCTCGAGTCCACACTCGGTCGGTCACCATCCTCCCCCTCAGCCCCCTTCGCCATGTTACCCAGTCAGCGACCGCAACCAGACCGTCGCGCCCTCACCGCCCGGGGGGGGGGGGGGGGGTGACGTACAGTGGTCGCAAGCACATTTCTCGTTTCCTCGTGGTGTCCACCACCAAACCCAACGGAAATGTTACTTCTCGCCATTATCGTTCGTCGCTTAGCGGTTCCCACATATATATCCACCCCTACGTGAGATTTTCGCATTGTAGGTGGTGGGGGTTAAGTCGGCCGAATGAAAATTTCGTTGTTTCCCGAAGCCGCCGCGAGGGGGGCGCCACCGGAACTGAGGTAACCCGGGGGGCGGGGGGGCTCGCGCGGGATAATAAACACAAGCCTTTTATCGGTGCGACAACCTCGTGGTCGAGGCATCGACTGCGTTCCAGCTGGGTCATCGAGACCCCATCACGGTTTTCGGCGAACGGTCACGCGGAGGTTGTGCATATTTTCACGATGGATCGACGGATATAACGCGTGTGACTTTGTTCGTTGCTTAAAAGTCGGTGGAAAATCCGTATTGATTGCGCACAACGGCGCTTTTGGGGTTATATTTGGAAAGAGATGCGACGATGCGCTCACGTGTGTCTCTTCGCGCGTCACCTTAGCACCGGTGGCGCTCCACTCGCGGCGGCCACAAGAAACAACGACGAATTTTGATTTTTACGTATCAGCCTGATCGTCGGAGTTTCGAGACCTTTGTGAGATGAGACAAGCGAAAAAAAATGTGTCGATTTGTTTTTGGAAAATTATTGGTTTGTTGTAATCATAGGATTTTCGTCTATATATATGGCACACGCGATGCCTCCGCCCCCATCCCTCAATTTGGGTCGAACAACCCTCCGCAATGAAAACTGCACGAGAATTGGGTCCGATGGTGCTGAAACTCGAGACTACACCGACAACGGGTGAGAATCAATTTTCGTCGTTACGATTATGGATCTTTCACACGCGAACACAACTACTTTTTCGTAGTTCTACCGAAAATCTTTTTTTTTTCTTCTTCTTTTCCAATTCCACAAACGCAATGAAGAACGAAGAAGTGAGAAACGATGAAAAAAAGAAAAAAAAACAAATCGTTGATCCATCGTCAGATATAAACAACCTCCACATATAATTCCAACCGGAATCTTAAAAGGTCCCAAGGCAAAAAAATTATGGGACTTTGAAAAAATCGACCATCACCCGAATTTGACGAAACTTGAATCTAACGGGTGATTCACACAAAGATACGTATTTAGTTGATTGTAGTAAGTAAATAATTACCGATTGTAGTGACCGAGATTTCGTTTGCAGTTCGAAAAAAATGGTTTTTCAATGGAAAAAAACTGTTTTTTTTTTGGGTCATGAAAAACGTTTTTTATGCGTTAATCTTTGGGATTTGGGTGTGAAAAGGTTTGTAGTGACCGACTTTTCGTTTGTAGTGAAGCCGAAAGAATTTTTTTCGGACTTTTAAAGCTTTTTAGACCCCCAAAATTCGAGAAAATCGGTCCAAATGGTTCTTTCACATGGCCATGGCTCTGTATGTGTGATCCAACGGTTGATTCACATTCAGGTACCTTCGTATATGTCTCTGGTAACCGAGTTTACGTTTGTAGTAGGAAAAAAAATGATTTTTTTATGAAAAAAAAAATTATTTTGACGAAAAAAAAATTTTTTTCGGCAAAAAATGATGGGTCGGGAAAATCGATTTTTATGTGTTTATCTTATAGAGTTGGTTGTCAAAAGGTTTGTAGTGAACGTCGTTTCGGTCGTATCCAAGCCGAAAGAATTTTTTTCGGACTTTTAAAGCTTTTTAGACCCCCAAAATTCGAGAAAATCGGTCCAAATGGTTCTTTCACATGGCCATGGCTCTGTTTGTGTGATCCAACGGTTGATTCACATCCAGGTACCTTCGTATATGTCTCTGGTAACCGAGTTTACGTTTGTAGTAGGAAAAAAAATGATTTTTTTATGAAAAAAAAAATTATTTTGACGAAAAAAAAATTTTTTTCGGCGAAAAATGATGGGTCGGGAAAATCGATTTTTATGTGTTTATCTTATAGAGTTGGGTGTCAAAAGGTTTGTAGTGAACGTCGTTTCGGTCGTATCCAAGCCGAAAGAATTTTTTTCGGACTTTTAAAGCTTTTTAGACCCCCAAAATTCGAGAAAATCGGTCCAAATGGTTCTTTCACATGGCCATGGCTCTGTATGTGTGATCCAACGGTTGATTCACATTCAGGTACCTTCGTATATGTCTCTGGTAACCGAGTTTACGTTTGTAGTAGGAAAAAAAATGATTTTTTTATGAAAAAAAAAATTATTTTGACGAAAAAAAAATTTTTTTCGGCAAAAAATGATGGTTCGGGAAAATCGATTTTTATGCGTTTATCTTATAGAGTTGGTTGTCAAAAGGTTTGTAGTGAACGTCGTTTCGGTCGTATCCAAGCCGAAAGAATTTTTTTCGGACTTTTAAAGCTTTTTAGACCCCCAAAATTCGAGAAAATCGGTCCAAATGGTTCTTTCACATGGCCATGGCTCTGTATGTGTGATCCAACGGTTGATTCACATCCAGGTACCTTCGTATATGTCTCTGGTAACCGAGTTTACGTTTGTAGTAGGAAAAAAAATGATTTTTTTATGAAAAAAAAAATTATTTTGACGAAAAAAAAATTTTTTTCGGCAAAAAATGATGGGTCGGGAAAATCGATTTTTATGTGTTTATCTTATAGAGTTGGTTGTCAAAAGGTTTGTAGTGAACGTCGTTTCGGTCGTATCCAAGCCGAAAGAATTTTTTTCGGACTTTTAAAGCTTTTTAGACCCCCAAAATTCGAGAAAATCGGTCCAAATGGTTCTTTCACATGGCCATGGCTCTGTTTGTGTGATCCAACGGTTGATTCACATCCAGGTACCTTCGTATATGTCTCTGGTAACCGAGTTTACGTTTGTAGTAGGAAAAAAAATGATTTTTTTATGAAAAAAAAAATTATTTTGACGAAAAAAAAATTTTTTTCGGCGAAAAATGATGGGTCGGGAAAATCGATTTTTATGTGTTTATCTTATAGAGTTGGGTGTCAAAAGGTTTGTAGTGAACGTCGTTTCGGTCGTATCCAAGCCGAAAGAATTTTTTTCGGACTTTTAAAGCTTTTTAGACCCCCAAAATTCGAGAAAATCGGTCCAAATGGTTCTTTCACATGGCCATGGCTCTGTATGTGTGATCCAACGGTTGATTCACATCCAGGTACCTTCGTATATGTCTCTGGTAACCGAGTTTACGTTTGTAGTAGGAAAAAAAATGATTTTTTTATGAAAAAAAAAATTATTTTGACGAAAAATGATGGGTCGGGAAAACCGATTTTTATGCGTTTATCTTATAGAGTTGGGTGTCAAAAGGTTTGTAGTGAACGTCGTTTCGGTCGTATCCAAGCCGAAAGAATTTTTTTCGGACTTTTAAAGCTTTTTAGACCCCCAAAATTCGAGAAAATCGGTCCAAATGGTTCTTTCACATGGCCATGGCTCTGTATGTGTGATCCAACGGTTGATTCACATCCAGGTACCTTCCGTATATGTCTCTGGTAACCGAGTTTACGTTTGTAGTAGGAAAAAAAATGATTTTTTTATGAAAAAAAAAATTATTTTGACGAAAAAAAAATTTTTTTCGGCGAAAAATGATGGGTCGGGAAAATCGATTTTTATGCGTTTATCTTATAGAGTTGGGTGTCAAAAGGTTTGTAGTGAACGTCGTTTCGGTCGTATCCAAGCCGAAAGAATTTTTTTCGGACTTCTAAAGCTTTTTAGACCCCCAAAATTCGAGAAAATCGGTCCAAATAGTTCTCTCACATGGCCATGGCTCTGTATGTGTGATCTAACGGTTGATTCACACAGAGATACGTATGTAGTTGATTGTAGTAAACGAGATTCCGTTTGTAGTTCGAAAGAAGATGATTTTTTCTTAATTTTTATTTTTCTTTTCTCAAAACCCAACTCGGTTAAAAAAAAAACGTTTTCATGCGTTTATCATAAACATTTAGGTTCGTCGATGTTTGTAGTGAAGGAATTTTTCGTTTCCACTGTAACCGAAATTAAAAAAAATATATATTTTTTTGGATTTATCGAAATTTTTTTTTCCGAAGATTTTTCGAAGATTTTTGGGACACCCTGTATGTGAGACCGTGGCCGATCGAGTCCGAGAGATCCATCTTTCGTGTCTCGTCCATATACCCTCGTCATCTGCGATTCGCAGGACCACGGGAAAGCACAAAAGCTCGGCAACCCTCGTTCGAACCCTCGAGAGAGAGAAAAAGCACACACACACAGGCGAGACTTATTTTTTTTTCCCAGGGCACAATGGACAGAACGGAAACACGTGCGAGAAAACGTACGCCAGTCACCCACACCGATAAATTGCTCTTGCTAAGAGGCCGAGCAAACAAAAAAAAAAAAAGGAAAAAAAAGAAATGTGAAAAAAAAAAAAGAAAAAGAAAAAGAAAGTCAATCAATAGGGCGGACCCTCGAGTGTCGAGAGGTTATTATTCTCTTGACTGAACGAATTTCAAACAGTTATTCACGTGCAACAGATATTCACCGACTCTCGGAATACTTTGTTCCATTCTCGTGGGGTGAAAACACTCGACTCCCTGACGTTGATATATATATATATATACACATATATATGTATTTATGTTGTCGGTCACGTCTGAATAATTTTTCAAATGCCATTCATAATTTATTGTTTTTTTTTTTTTTTTTTCATGATTTCTTTGAAATACGGTTTTCTTTTTTGTTCATTGATCAAGAGTTTTCGTGTTTCAGTGGGTCAATGATATTCCATTATTATTATTATTATTGTTGTTGTTGTTGTTGTTGTTATGATTATTATTATTGTTGTCGAAAGAAAGTTTGTTTGTCGATTCATTTAATTTCGAGCCAATTTTGAGAAAGAAAAAATCGAGATAAATCGTTGAAAAAAAAAAATCACAGTTAAATAATAAAATTTCATAACTCGGTGACCTGAAATCTTTCGAGCACGAACGTAAAATAAATGTGATATTCTCTCGCGAGCGAACAAAGCTATATTTCATGGTACATCAACTCGTGTTTCATGGACTAATTTCACAGTCCTTCATGGCGCAATAATACAATGTCGTTATTCGACAAAAAAAAAAAAGAAAAACGTAAAAAAAATAAATAAAGTCAAGTTTTATAAAGTCCGTCAAGTTCGTCTATGGCTCAACGACGATTCAATGAAATAAACGAAACATCGAATCAACCGTATAAAATAAACGACGTATATATATATATATATATATAAAAACGCTGAGTTTCGTTCCTCGGCTTTGTCACAGTCAACCGAGTCATATCGTATTATGGTTGATTGCAAATGCACGAACAATGTCATGCATACAGTGAGACCTCTCAACAGTTATCATTTTCGCAATAATTTTCTTTTCGAATTTCGAACAATTTCACTTCACACAGCTGTAAGATTTGGAACAAAAGAATTAGAGATTCATTTATATATATAAAAAAAAAAGTCTACTGATTTTCTTCGATATGTTTTCATCTTTCTGTCCCAACGCTGGCTAAACAACGCTATATAGACAAAAAGTTCACATGAACAATATTGCAGAAAACTAAATTTCCTACAAAAAAGTTCCCGAAGGCATATATGCGACATCGATAGTTTACGCGTGGGAAAGCTCGAAAGTCAACGTAGACAGAAATTCAAAAATCTATTCACTGATTCGATACATTTTTATCTTCCTATCCAAATGCTCACTCAACAACGCCATATAGACGAAAAGTTTACATGAACAATGTTGCAGAGAATTGAATTTCCTAAAAAAAAGTCCCCGACGGCATATGTCTGACATTGATAGTTTGGTCGATGGAAGGCTCGAAAGTCCGTCAATGTTCACTCCTGAGAGGTGTTTTACTGTATCGGTCTTGTGAGACCAAAGAAAAACGATCGCAGCGCCGCGAGGTACGGCCAATTGCCGCGTAAGCGCCACGAGCGACCGATGCGCGCATTCAACCGCGGGAACGCAGTTGGCTTAACGTATTCATAAACACTTGAGGATAGAGAGAGAGAGAGAGAGAGAGAGAGAGAGAGAGAGAGAGAGAGAGAGAGAGAGAGAGAGAGAGAGAGAGAGGAAAGGGGATAAACTCACTTCTGAGTGAGTTTACGCGGGTCGCCGCTGGCGCCGCGGGCAAGTCTTTCAGCGACATCGTTTTATTCGCCCTCGACGATGCTCCCACAGACACGCGGCTATTCAAAAGCTTTGGAAAATCGTCGCCGCTCCAGTGTCGCTCTTTGTCCGAATACACGACCGTATGAGCAATTTTCATCATACATATATATTCTTTTTTTTTCAGATTAACGCTGTGTAATGTCATTGAGCCATCAAACGCTGTACAAATATTGAGTTGTTTCATTTTCGGTCGAGAGGATTGAATGTGGATGCGGGTCTCGAAACTCCGACGATCAGGCTGATACGTGAAAATCAAAATTCGTCGTTGTTTCTCGTGGCCGCCGCGAGTGGAGCGCCACCGGTGCTAAGGTGACGCGCGAAGAGACACACGTGAGCGCATCGTCGCATCTCTTTCCAAATATAACCCCAAAAGCGCCGTTGTGCGCAATCAATACGGATTTTCCACCGACTTTTAAGCAACGAACAAAGTCACACGCGTTATATCCGTCGATCCATCGTGAAAATATGCACAACCTCCGCGTGACCGTTCGCCGAAAACCGTGATGGGGTCTCGATGACCCAGCTGGAACGCAGTCGATGCCTCGACCACGAGGTTGTCGCACCGATAAAAGGCTTGTGTTTATTATCCCGCGCGGGCCCCTCCCCGCCCCCCGGGTTACCTCAGTTCCGGTGGCGCCCCCCTCGCGGCGGCTTCGGGAAACAACGAAATTTTCATTCGGCCTACCTAACCCCCACCACCTTCGATTCGGAGGAGTTTCGAGATTCCTGTATACATAAAACCGTGATTTAGCCACTAAACATGATTTTGTTTAATCCAGTCAGTAACATCCTTTGCTAACCGTGGTTCTATATATATATATATATATGTGTGTGTGTATATATCGATTCGTTGCAGAATCCCGAGTGGCAAGGACCACAGCACGATCGATAGCGTACCGAAACGATAAGGTCACACGAGCGGAGGGCACTCGGCGAGGGCTCGATGTCGAGGCACGTGGAACGGAGCGAGACGAACTTCATCGCCATATCCAGTTCCGTCAATAATGCCGTTCCGAGAGCATCGACGACAATCAGAAACGTTTGCGGGGATCGGCGGGGCACGAAGAGACGAGGGAATCTTTAGGATTTAACTCGCGACGTAACAAATCAAGATATATGTATATATAGACACACATAGACATATATATATATATATATATATACGTATATATACGTATGTCGGGCTTCTCGCATCCAAATTCTTGAATAATTCAAACGATGCCCTACCATCGGATAATGCTGTTTCAGTGTACCAACAACGTACAATTCGACTGTCGTAAATTATATCGTGACTCAATTCAGTTTTTGGACAATTTTTGTTTTTATTTATTTATTTTTTTTTTTTCATTGTTTCGAGATAATTTTTATGATCGTTTAATTTATTTTCGTGTGACGCTTCGTCGTTTAGGATATAATTTTGTTTTTTCGAAGTAAAAATGGAGGACAAAGAGTAATAAAAAATATATCTTGTTAATTATTTATCGGTTTTGAGAATCGTGGTTATATTTAGTTGCTGACATGCTTGTCAAGATGAATGCGAGATGGTTCATCGTGGAATCAGCGACTGTGCATCAATTTTCAACAAATCCGAATGTTGAATTAGTGAATTGTGTGATTGAATGTGTGAGAACGATGAAATGGCATTCGTGGAGTATATACTTTGTCACACCCCTCAATAGCTTGAATTTAATATCCAATTAGCAAAAAAAAAATCATAAAATCTTAAAAAACACAAAATTAGCCATTTTCACCCCAAAAAAAAATCCCAACTTCCCCATTTTTCATCACTTTAATCCAAAAATCCACCTCAACACCCTCCAAACACTCAACTTTCAGAAAAAAAATAGCCCAACCCAAAAGTGCGTGTCGAAGAAAAAAAAATTAATTCTAACAAATATCTCGACAATGTTGATTTTGTTCGGACGCCATTTTGACCCGACAAACACAGTTGAGGCGCAATCTGTGCATCACATCGATGATCTCCCCATTTCGATGACGAAAATTTCCGTCGACCATCGATATACATACATACACCCATTTCCAGATTTCACATCCCCCTCCCCCTACCCCCCCTCGCCCCCTTCCATCAAGTGTCATACGCCCCGGCACACCGGATTTCCAAAATCGATTTATAACATTATTCCCTCAACTATTGTTCGCCATTATCGTGACCCCGTATCACCCGTTGGCGATTTCTCCGACAAACCATCGTCCCCGACAACCTCACAGCATCCGACCGCCCCCCTCCCCCCCGCCCTCCCTCTCGTCGGATGAATATTCATCCGAAATTAATTAACCCTTCGTTGATAATGATATTATTATGTTGAAACCATGTTTTGCAATCGAGATTTTGTGTACGACCCCATAATGTCCATTATGTGTCTATATATATATATATATATATATATATATATATATGTATTGTGGTGTCGTAACGTTGTTTTCGGTGACACATTTTGTACTGTAATAATTTTCGGTGTTGCTTCGTCGTGACGTGGGACCAGCTGTGAGCATTATTAACCTCGTTGATGGATACATGAATAAAATTGGGTTAAAGTAGGTCGATGGACGAATTAAGTTGATTCTAGTGGGATAGATGGCGGGGGGCCTCGTAGTTCTCTCATCTTATAGTCGTCCCGGGGCTCATAACGCCAACCCACCCCCCACCCCCTGGTAAAGTACACCGAGCGAAGCTTTAGATCCCCTTTACTATCCCCTTTCACCCCCTCCCGCCGCTCCTACAACCCTCGCTGTCCCTACCTGGTGTGTGACTGTGTGTATATATATATATATACACTGTGACCATAGTACTTTTCTTCGCTTCCACTCTCGAGCACGTATTTACGGGCGAATGCAACGGCACCCAGCCAGCCAGACCGACCGATCGATGTGGTAGAGTGCTCTTTATATATATATATATATATATATATATATATATATATATATATATGTATGTATGTATGTATTTAGATATATATTTATATATATATTTTTTTTTTGTGTATGGCACATGTATGCATGTACATGTCTGTATGGAGGTAAAAGTATATATTTATACGTATATCTGCGTTTATATTAGGCAGTTCACGGTGACCCACACGTTCCACGACCTGAAGGTTCAGATTTTTGCATGTAGAATTGACTTTTTTTTTTTTTAATTTTTTTTTTTTTATCACGATAGATAAAAGTGGGTGGGGATCGAAATTTGGAACGATCAATGTTTCGAACGACGAAAAAATTTGGAACGGCTCGATTTTCAGAACGACGCAAAATTTAGAACGGCTCAATGTTCAGAACAAGGAATAAATTTAAAACGGCTCGATTTTCAGAACGACGAAAAAAATGTAGACCGGCTCGATTTTCAGAACGACGAAAAACATTTAGAACGGCTCAATGTTCAGAACGACGGAAAAAATGTAGAACGGCTAAATGCTTCGAACAGCAATATTTCAAACGTACCGAATTCTGAAACGTCTACCGATCGTACAATTTCAAGGTGCCCCTTGTATTGAAACCGTCACCAAAAAAAAAAAAAAAACGATGTAAATGTTAATAAAATGAAATAAATGTAGATTGCTCTGTCGGTCCTGTTAATTATGGAGCAGAGTTTATATGACCGTTAAGTTGGTTCAGATTTTTCTTATTTTTATAGCATTGAATCGTTTTGGATGGTGAAAGCATTCAAAGTCCAAAATGACCATTTTAAGGTACACTACTGTGTACATGTTTCTCTATATAACTACACGTGTATCAAGTATATATGTATATGTGTGTGTGTAGACCCAGATGCACAGGGAGCCATGGTATAAATGTATATAGGTTATAACCACAGAGGATCGTGGAACTCCGGGAGCGGGATGGCACGGACGAGAGGTTCACTCGAGCTTGGAGAAACATCGCGGATGCCATGGCTCGATCACATTTTGGTAATGGTTCCGTGTCCCAAGCTCACCGGCCTCTCGTTACGCGTTAGCATTTCCGCTTTCACGTTCCACGGATCCTTCGTAACGACCCCACACCATCCTTCGCATCCCCGCCTCTCCGATCCGCCCGAGCTTCAACCCTCTAACATATATTCGTGTGTATATATATATATATATTGGGGGGGGGGGGTCCTGAATTTGGTTGTTTTTAAATTTGAACGCTCCCAGAGGATTCCATGTTTGGAAATTACTTAAAAACAATATATATATATATATATACCCACTCAAAATTTCGAGGTCTCTGTCTCGATTTTTTTACCTGGTTGAACCAACTATTCATATGTACTTTGCCATTTGAATAACATGTTTTTTTTTTATGTTAGATTTTTTTTTTTTTAATTATGAGTAAAGTATTGGAATTATTTATTTCGAGTAATTTTGAATTGAAATTAGGTTGTTTTTTTTTCTGTTTTGACTTTTGCTAACAATAGTATGTATTGGGTCGTTACGAAAGAATTTTTATTTTTTATTTTTCAACGTGCTGCACTTGAAATATTTAGTTTAGATAGAGAAATAAATTCTGGCTCAAAGCGAGAATTCCGGATTGAGCGAAAGTTTGTTTTTGTTAAATAGCTCGCTTATATTCAACTTTTCATCAAAATCGCACATAAGAAAGGTTGTAGAAAATTTAATTTTCTACAACTTTTGTCATTACCAAATTTCGTCTAACATTGATAATTTTTGGATTTTCAATTTAAGTCGGTTTAATTATTGATTTTTTCGGTTATAAAAATTCAGACAGGGACCTGTCGAGGTTTGATGATACTTTTTTTATTCCTCTTCAATCATTTGAAACCATATGATCGTTTGTGAGTGCACAAATTTGAAAAATAACCGAAACAAGGACCACCTCGTACGTATATATATTTTTATATATATGTAATTTCGTCCCCCGAGCTTGTATTATTTCCGTGCTTACGAGTATACGTACTGTGGGGTGCTACAGTAGCGCCACTGTACACAGCTAGCACAAACGTTGTGTCAACTAGAGAGAAAGAGGGAGAGAGAGAGAGAGAGAGAGAGAGAGATGGGGAAACCAGTAATACGGAAACCCTAGACTATAAGCTTTTTGTGAATTGCCACTGTAGCCGACAAGTACCGGCCTCTCGAAATCGCTCGACGAATTGAATGCGAATGATTATTTTATTGCCCAACTATATCCACCCCCGTCATTTTGGGACTTTGCCGGACCACTTGTCGAACATAAATATATATATATACGTTAGGGTGGATTCGTTTTGAATCAACTTTTTTTTTATCTCGATCTCATATCAAAATTTATCCGTGCATATCAATTAAGTAATTGTTCTGTCAACATTTTTCAATTTTTATACAAATTATTACAAGTTTGATTCAACTTTTCGAAGTTTTATCATCTAAAATACATGTCAATGATGATATATAGATTTTCAAATTCAAATAATTTCCAATAAGCCATTTTTGACGACAGAACTTTGAATTTGGGGAAAAAAATTTCCAGTGACTTGAATTTGAATTTCAGTTTTTTGGGAATATCTCGTGAAATATGCTGATTTGGAAAAAAAAAGCATGAATATAATTATATAGGCAATCAGATTTTCTATAAAAAAGGTTTTTATGATTTTTTCACGAGAAATGTTTTTTCATTGAGATATTTCGGAAAAACTTTCGCGGAGCTTATCAAAAGTCAGCATTTTGTGGGTGCATTTTATATATAATATATCTATATATGTATAACACGGAGTGCGCTTTTGCGTGCAGTTGATGAAAGCCAGTCGAGAATCAGATTTCCCGGATATAAACGAAGATAAATCTACGCGACGGACGAGCACGTGTTTATAACTGCCGTTTTGTACAGTTTATCTGCGGTTCCTGTATGCACCGATATACGTATATATACATATATATACATAAAACGGGCTTTTTCGGCTCACAGTCGACGGTTTCGTCCGGCGCGGTCATTATTTATTCCGTAAAATTCTCGGTGGACGAGAATTAACCGACAAATTTACGAAATGAATTTTGAATTAATCGCACCGTTGTTTATGCTATTTAGTTCAAACGTACAATTTTTTAAAAAAACATTTATATCGTGGATACTGAAAAAAGAAATTTGAAAAAAAAAAACAAAAAGATTATTAAATTTGAATCTTAAATTTGAACCCAATTGAACCATTTGCTTGAAATAGCATTGTAACCATCAAAAGAATTGTTCCAACGATAACTATGATTATTGTTGTTATTATCAAGGGACAAATTTATTCACAATAATCATTTATAAAAAAAAATTCATAACAAAAATACGCCAAAGGGTCGAAAAAAAATTATAGAAACTAAAAAAAAACGCATTGTGTAACATTGTTCAGCTCATAAAATGTAACCAACAAAAATAATCGACAAATATATCATGATAAAAAATCATGAATAAAAAATAAAATAAAAAAATAGATAATTACAATAAAACAAAGCTAAAAATATGATAGAAATTAGTTACGAATAATAATACAGATAATAAAATATAATAGAGAATAAGAAACGCATTATGCGATATTGTGTAGCTCATAAAATGTAACAACAAAAATAATCGACGAATATATATATCATGAGAATTGCAAATAAAAATAAAAATAAACAAACACAGAGAAAGATGGTCGAAGGGGAAACGGATAATTTTCTCGTATTCGGAGTTTCGTCACGACGACCTAATTACGGGCGTTATCGTATAGCCCGAAGCTATACGGAAAGGCAAACGTGGGAGGGGGCGGGGGGGGAGGGTCTCGTGGACCCCGCGCGTAGCGTTCTCTCGCGGTAAGCCGATAACTCGCAATCGAAACTCGACTCGTACGCCGGCACGTCGCTCGAATACCACCACCGCCCCCACGAATAATGTGAATTCGTCGAAATCTCGTGGGGGGCGGCTCTTGGGATTTCGATTCGTCTCTCTTACCGCATGCCGAAGGGCTGAAAAGGGGATTTCCAACCGAAGGGGGATCCCACGTCGACGACGCGCGAGATAACGAGATTGGAATGTTTCGAGATAGAGATAGAGAGAAACATCATCGCATTCTAATATTCTTCCGAACATATTTTTCCTTTTTTTTTTTTTTTTTTTTTTTTTCTTTGGACTTTTGCTCTTCATGATGGTTATTATTAATCGGAGTTCCGTAGGTTTACTGATAGTGATAACAACCTTGTCTCCGAAGTACAGAAGTCACAGAATTTTTATTTATTTATTTATTTTTTCATTATTTTTAAATTTAATTTTTCAAAAAAAAAAAAAAATTGGATCATCGAACAAGGTCGACTTGCCGGCCCCATGATATCCTTGTCTGTGATAGTGGGTTCGAGTTTGAAACGCGACGAAGAGAGCGAGAAAGTGTCGAGAAGATCCGAAAAGTAAAGGACGAAAAAAAAAAAAACGGGAAAAGAGACTCGAATGCCGAATGAGAAATAAGAATGAAAAAAAATTGGCAAACTTTTTTTGGCATATATCCGGAGGGAAGGAAACTCGTATTACAGTTGTTCCGGGCTATTGGAAAACTGGGTCGTGGGTTGAACGCTATTAATCCCATCCGTAAAGAGTTGTAATCCCTCTTTCGAAACTTCGAAACCGCGCGTGCGAGGATACTTGGGAGATTTTCATTTTTCCCCCCTGATGAATTACGTGGATAATTGCGTGACGGAATATAAAAAAAAAAAAAAAAAAAAGAAAACAAAACAAAACAAAACTTGTATAAAAAAAGCACCAAATATTTTTTTATTCTAATGATAAATCTCAATCGTCGTTTGGAACGAATTAATTGACACGGTAAATGATTCCCAAAAATAATAAAAATAAATTTCTCGATTTTGAAGTGTCCACAATTTTTATGAAGATCAACGAAGAATAAATAAATAAATAAATCAATAAATAAATAAATAAATAAATAAATAAATAAATAAATAAAAATTTTCAAAAATTTCGATTAATCGTAACAAAATCCTATCGAAATTCCAATTAGTTTTCAATCATCACCGCGAACCCATAAAAATAATTCCATTAATCCGCAAAAATGTGAAAAACACAAAAAAAAAAAACAATAGCAAACAAACGAAAAAAAAAAAAAAAAATTAAGCCCATGAAAATCAAAAACGGAGAGAGAGAGAGTTGATAAAAAAATGTCCTTCACAAATATCGTATAGGCTAATCTGTTTGCGTTATTGAATGTTCACTACGATTTCCCCACACGAACCCATCAGCTTTACCGGAAAATTGCGTCAAATAAAAAAAAAAAACAAAAATAATAATAAAATTGAAAAAAAAAAAAATTACAATAACAATAAAAATAAAATTTTATCGATTTGCGAAGCTAGGGTCGAGATGATTCCTGCTATAAAATCACGGCACACATATTTTCTCGACAATGGCGTGCTCGAGACCTTTACCCGAGAGAGAGAGAGAGAGAGAGAATAAAATGAGAAAAATAAAAAGTAGAAAGAGAAAGAGACGGAGAAAATGGAGAAAGAGACGGAGATGTATTTCTTGAGAAATGAAAAGAGCAAGAAGCTGGAGATGGATATAAAAAAAAAAGACAGAGACAAAGATATAGATATATAGAGAGAGACACAGATAAAGAGAGAAAGGGGTCGCTCAATTGAGTGAAAACAATGACGTAGAATGTTTGAGAAATCGATAACGCATTGACCGGAATGAAAATTCAATTGCAAGTGGAACGAAATAATACGTTAACGTTTATATATAGTTATACACACACACACACATATATAGATATATATATCCACATATATGATAAATATATATGACATGGAGGAAGCTTGAGCATTCGTCGATGGAATCATTGATACATTGACCGTAAACGCATGGACTTTGGACTCGTGTGAAATGGTCGGGACCGATCGAAGCCGACGAGAGCGTTTACCGAACCCCGGAGATCGTCCACGGAGGAAATGGAATCGGTAATACGTTGACTAACGTCGAATTGTACTGCGACGTGGTTCGGCCGGTGTGAAATACCATGAACACAAACCACCACCTGGCACGATCGGTCACGTGGGGGATGAAAGGGGGGGAGTGTGGAGATGGGGACGAATCAGAAGGGATGAAACATGACATCGGGGAACAGACGGAATTGCTCGGGCGGGGTTGAAACATGTGCATATATATATACGTACGGGGCACGGGCACGAGTGAAGTGATCGAATGGGAACATGGCCAAGATCCGATCAAATCCGTATAAATCGATGTAGGAATGCCATTGAGCCACAACTCGACCTATATGTATATATATATGTGTGTGTGTGTATATCGTATTGTATTGGAACATTGTGTTTAATCTGATTTTATCATTCAAACTCGATTGTTTATTTATTTATTTATTTATTTTTTAATTTTCTGCGTGCTCGATTTTTTTGATTGTCGAAATTATAGAGGAGTTTTTTTTTAGGTTTGGTTGCTTTGGTTGGTCGGATGAATTTTGGTTTGGAGGATTTGACGATGTATTTGGTTTTTTTTTTTGTTTTTTTTTTCTTTTTTTTTTTTTAATTTTTTATTATTGATATTGTTTTTTCTTTTTTTTCCAGATCATTTGTTTTTCGATTATTTTCTTTGGATTATTTTTTTTTATTATTATACACTTTTGTCGTATTAACTACATACAAACAAAAAATTTATTATTATTATTATTATTATTATCTTTTCAATTGAAATTTTTGTAAATTCAAATTTATTTGAATATCGAATTTATCTTGGTCTTTTCTTTTTCTTGTTTACGTTGAGAAAAGAGACAGACAAGAACGTGATACATTTGTGAAGCTGTTTATCTTTATTATACAGTTCACACAAATTTTTTTACCAGGGTCAATCGTTGAAAAAAAAAAAAGAAAAAAAATGATCATTAACAAATGAAAAAAATCGATGTCTCCAATGTCAGTGGAAACGATTTTCCGATCTGACATTTGAATGTTTCCGAAAAATGTAATTTTTTTTTTTTCGATAAATTGATAAAGCGTCTGTTCGACGTTATTAATTTCGAAGGGCTGTTGTTTGTCAACGTGAATTGCAACCCATTAGCATCGTTAACCCGAACGAGTTGACTCGTCGACATCGGCCCATTCGTCATAAATATTTCAAAAGACAAATACCATCGCTTGTACAATCCCTGTGCGATCGATATTCATTTGTTTGTGTGTTTAAAAAATGTTTTTCTTTTTTTTTATTCTTTTTTTAAAAAATTGTTAACTCGTTCACGAAGGGCGACACAAATATCATCGCAATTTTTCTCGTTAATACGATTGCACAACGGACTCGTATGACGAAAATGAATATTTTTCGTTGTCCCCCCCCTCCCCCTCTCCACTCTTCTTTTCATTCGAAAATTGTATTTTTCGCTGTTTCGTTGAAACAGCGCAATTCAAACACTCGACAACGTTTTATTTCGCTCGTCCGAATTAATCCGCAATTTCATCGATTCGACGTTCATTATTTCACTGTTTTTTTTTTTTTTCGTCGTATGTTGTTTTTTTTTTTTCAATTTACAAAAATAAATGCACCACCGGAAAAATTCAATCATTTCGGTAATTCGAAACGTTGCCAATGGTACGGAAAAATTGTGGAGAATTATCAGCCGCGATATTTTCAGTGAGCAGACGAACGAACAAACAAACAAACGATTAGAATAAACAGTTTTCGTTTTTTTTTTTGTCCATAATTGTTTTCTTTTTTTTTTATTTCAGCATTTATTTTTAGTACATCACGACTAGGCCACCCTGACCCTATCCCCCCCCTCCACCCCCCCCCCCCCCCACGTTATCACGAGTCTGGGCATCGAAGAAATCGAAGAGCTCGGTCGTGAATCGCGGGGGTGGTGATTCGAGCCCGACGAAACGGAAAACTCCGGTTGCACAACGAAGAGCTCTCGCTCGTTCTCGAGGCTGCCTCGGGGGTCGCTCTTCCGTCGTCGTGACGTCAACCGTCACATTTTCGGTGTCGCCCTCGTACGGTCGAGCGCACACACTCTTAGTTTCCCTACATATATATACACCCAACGATCTCGAAACTCCGACGATCAGGCTGATACGTGAAAATCAAAATTCGTCGTTGTTTCTCGTGGCCGCCGCGAGTGGAGCGCCACCGGTGCTAAGGTGACGCGGCGAAGAGACACACGTGAGCGCATCGTCGCATCTCTTTCCAAATATAACCCCAAGCGCCGTTGTGCGCAATCAATACGGATTTTCCACCGACTTTTAAGCAACGAACAAAGTCACACGCGTTATAACCGTCGATCCATCGTGAAAATATGCACAACCTCCGCGTGACCGTTCGCCGAAAACCGTGATGGGGGCTCGATGACCCAGCTGGAACGCAGTCGATGCCTCGACCACGAGGTTGTCGCACCGATAAAAGGCTTGTGTTTATTATCCCGCGCGAGCCCCCCCGCCCCCCGGGTTACCTCAGTTCCGGTGGCGCCCCCCTCGCGGCGGCTTCGGGAAACAACGAAATTTTCATTCGGCCGACCTAACCCCGACCATCTCCGATTCGGAGGAGTTTCGAGATTCCTGTGTACGAGACGGTGGTCGAGCCTGGACAAAGAACACACTGAGGAAGAGGGGGGGGGGGATATGGAAACAGTGCAGAACAGCGAAGAAACAAGGGGTCGGGGGGTTAAGATGCTCGGTGGATGTATCCGAGGTGGTCGTGGATGGTAACCACACTACTTGGTTCACTATACGGACCCTCGAGTCTGCTTTTGTTCTGTTCCCGGAAGCCATCGATGTTGTCTTTGCTTCCGGTTTTCAAGTTTCACAGTGAAGACCTCTTGCGCTCCTCCCCCCCCCCTCCCCCCCTCCCCTCGACACACATATATAGGTCTCACGGTTCTTCGGACCGGACTTTTTCACATTCTTCCTTCTCCTCTCATTCTTCCCTCTCCTTCTCCTTCGGCCCTCCTGTGGCCTAGCCTCTTTCCACTATCGAACGCTATTTCGACCATTCGACTCCGTGTGTCCTGACCACGCTGGGCCTTTATCCCCTTATCTCGATCACGCTCCGTCAATGCTTTTCCACGACGAATCACGAGATTACCTCGTTTTCAACCGACCTCGCCCCCCCCCCCTCCTCCCCTTCCTCGGGGCGCGGGAACGAAAAGGGGGGAGGGGCAAAAGAAGAGCCAATTACATTAGCGATACGTCACAACGCAAATCCCGTCACGCGTTAATCCGCAAAACGTTGACGAAAAATTTTTGAAATCACTTTCGATGAACAAAGAGTCCAAAAAAAAAAACAACAACAACGACAAAAAAAATTCTTTCGTTTTCGTTTCCGAATGTGTTTACCGATAATCGACGAGAATTTGTGCTGTTAGGCTTGCTTCGATCGTTTTGTTTGTGGAACCTTTTTTTCATTACTATTTTCGTTATTTTTTTATTGTGATTGTGTTTTCTTTCTGTTATCTTGGTTTTTATTTGTCGATGAGTTTTTTTTTTTTATTGTTTTGTTGTAGATTACAGGGACTGGGAGACGTTTTTTGAAGGATGATAAGAGGGACGTTATCGAAACTCACAACACGCACGACAAAACCACTTTCTTGATTGTTCACACACTTTTGACTATACTGTACTATTTTTTTTCGAGTCCATAGAAACGTTTTACTGAATTAATAATTGGAGACGTAAAAAAAAAAAACGAACAAACAAACGAAACTCATCATCCACAAAACACTTGTGTCTCGCGTGTTTTGTGCGTGATGAGTTTTTAAAAAAAAATTTTTTAGTCTTTTTAATTTTCTTTATTTCTCTTTCTAAATTATCGAATTTAGTAAAATGTTCTCATGGACATGAAGAAAAAAATATATAAAATGAAATAAATAATTTCAATAAAACATAAAGACGGCATATGTGTGGAGGGGGAGGGTGGGGGTTGTTTCTGTACTCATTCTTTTTTTTTTTTTTTAATGATTCAAATCGAGCGACGCCTTGTGGATGAATAAAATATGAAGAAAAAAAAAAGTTGGCTATACATTTAGTCGGGTCCTGTGCGTCGTGGAGCGAAAAGGACGTTCGTGAGAGGGACCTTTAACCCTTTCACAAGAACGGCCGACGTAATTGGCCGGATCGGGGGGCGAGAAACACAGACGCAGAGGCGTGAGTGAGAACGATCGATGGTCACGTGGTGTCATACCACATATCCGTGTGTGTGTGTAAGTGTGTGTGTGTGTGTGTGTGTGTGTGTGTGTGTGTGTGTGTGTGTGTGTGTGTGTGTGTGTGTGTGTGTACATAGCCACGAGGCCGAACGAATTTATAGGACCGCGGAGACAGCGACTACTCGCGTCTCCCTCGTCACACTCGACCCTTTGTTCGTGACGCCCCAAACCTAAATATAATCCGACACCTTTGCCTTCATTATTAATAAATTGTCGTATAAAGTTTTTTTTTTTCGCCATTTTTTTCTTATCTTTTCGTTTCCCCGATGATTCCAACGACTCTCTACTGCTTTAGATTATAACACACACATATATATAATATACATATATATGGGGAAAGACACCTCAATTCGAATAATTCAATATAAAATCAATTTTTGGTTTTTTTTTCCATAAATAATAATTTTCAAAAATATACAAAATAATGAAATATCGATTTTCCATCGAAAATAATCCCCAAATTTTTTGCAGATTTTTTTATTCCATTATTTTGGCAGCTGTCAATCAAAATTATTTTTCATTTATTTCGTTTTCTTCCTTTTTTTTTTTCTTTCAAATAATTTCACACGCTTACGATTTTGAAAAAAATGTATTAAAATCCTGTTTGTCTCGTGAAATTATCCCAACTTTTCGATGAAAATATAAGTTTTTCATTTCGACTATCCAAAATCCATCGAAACCGAATTCAAAACGTAAGTAATGATGTTCATGATTGCGTTGAGTCGATGTGACGATTGTTTATCGACGATTAATAAAAATTGGAGTTGAGTGGAACGAAAAAATTTTGGGGGGATGAAATTTTGAGCCGACGGTCGAAAGGTGTGTCTGAGTTGACGTGGAATAACCTGTAGATACGACGAAGGACGATTTCGAGAGCGTTGTTACCGTCTTTCCGACGATAACTTTTCAATCTCTCGCCCCCTTCCCCCTCCGCCCCCCCAAAGAGTCGACGCCGAGTGGTCGACCCGCCAGTTTGCACTTTGCACTCCGGTGCTGGTTGTGCTTCCGGTGCGCGGCGGGCTGCTCTTCTCTGCTTCTGACGCTTCTGCCGGGTGCAAAAGTATTTTCTTACCGTGGCGGCAAACGGCTCGCGCAAAGTTTTTCACCCCCTCCCCCCCCCCCTCCCCTTCCCCTTCCCCTCGCCCTTTCCCAAAGCCCTTTGACGTACGACTACTAACTCTTCAACTTTCCAATGTAATTGCGATGCGCCTTTAGACCCGGCCCCCCAACCCCCCCGTTCCAACCCTTCTTGCCCTCTCACCCCCATCGTTCACATCCACCAACGCGAATATACACGCAATTGGCGTTTCGAAATTGAAAAAGTATCAAGCATGTCTCGAACGATCGTTATAACACGAAAGAAAAATAATAATGATGATAATAATAAAAGGAAGGACGAAGTATTGAAAAGATTGAATATCGCTTCGAGTATTTTACGACGGGAAAATATATTTCTAGTTTATTTTTATTTTTCTTTTCTTTTTTTTTTGAGTTTTTAATTCACGTACCGTATCGATGGCTTATTTTTTTTTTGTTTAGTTGATTCTTTAGTTCGTTGTAGCAGCGGATGGAATATTACGATTGCGATGAAGAAAATAACATTTTTATTTATCGAAGAATTTTTATAAATTGTAACAAAAAAATTATTTGAAAATAAAAATTTGATATTCGATTTTTTTTTCTTTGATTGATTGTGAGAAAACTTAAGGAGAACCCAATTCGAAAAATACGTACATCCTGTAAAATTTTCTCAGCTTTCCGATAAGAATATTGAAAAAATTTCCAAAATTTGGACACCGGTCAAAAAACATCTTTTTACGTTTCAAATTCGATTTTAACAGATTTTCCAGAGTCGAAATGAAAAACCGACATTTTCATCGAAAAGCTGAGACAATTCAACGCGACAAACAGATTTTTAATACAATTTTTCAACAGGGTAACCATCTGAAAAAATACTTGACAAAAAAAAAAAAAGAAAACGAAATAAATGAAAAATACCAAGTACAAAAAAAATTTAAAAAAAAAAACGTGAAAATTCATTTTCCACAATTTCCTTCAAACCGTGTGAATATCACAAACATCCCAGACAGCAAAATCCCCGGAAAATCGTTCCTCGATATTTCCCATTCCACCGCCCACGAATATTCAAACAACAAAATCTCGAAACAAACTTTCACCGACAAAAAAAAAAAAAATCCACCAAACATTTTTTCATCGACCCAAAATAAAAAAAATAAATAAACAAATGAACGAACGAATGAATAATACAATACAATACAATAAAACAAATAAATAAAACCAAAGCAAAAAGAAAGAAAAAAAAACCAAAACCAAAACAATTCGAAAACCAAAGCGAGAGATACGTCTGAAGAGCGTGGGACGGTGAGTGAGGGGCGAGGAGGGGAGGGGAGGGGTTGTAGTATTCGAGACGACGTTTGGCGTGGAGATCGAGAAGTGAAGTAGTTTCGTATTTGTCAGACGGGTAGTGTCACGGTCGGTACAACGGTGGGATAAGCACTACCGTTGAGTTGGCGCGAACACAAGACCCCCCCCCCTTCGCCCCTCAGTGTGCAGCATCCGAAGTCTTGTTCTTGAGTCGCTTCTCCGTCTGTCTCTGTCGTTTCACACACGCAAATTTCCCAAACGTTCTGTCTCATGCGTCACTACACGTACTCGTATTCGTTTACTTCGTCTCCTCGTCGTCTTTCACTCGGGTAAACGTGTCGTTCAGACATGCCCGAGACTGAGAGAGAACGAGACAGAGTTACAGAGAGAGCGAAAGAGAGAGACAGAGAGAGAGAGAGAGAGAGAGAGAGTTGTGTCAATGGAAAGCGAAATATGCAGCGCATCGCCTATTCAGGAACTGTCGAACCAGTGTGTACTGTACACATGCATGTCGTACTTTGAAACTCCAAGCTGATTTATAAACCTTTGCAACACCCTCCAACCCCCCTCCAACCATCCCCCGTCCCCGGAAAACCCGCGTCACGTGGATGGAAGAGATTTTAAGGCATTTCCACGAACCCTCGAAGTTCTCGCCTTGTGTGTGTGTGTGTGTGAATCGAGTTTGGCGACATATTTCACGGTGTGAATCTCCGTCATCGCTTCGCACCCCTTCTTTCAATTCACGAGGCCCTTTCACGCCGTCCCCCACCCCCGTCAATGCCACTTTGAAAAAATAAAAAAATGAATAAATAAAGTAATAAAAAAAAAGAAAAGTGTCTGAGAAACGCTTCAAACACGACCATCGCTCTTTACCCCCACTCACCCCCCACCCCTAAACACGCTTTTCTCGTTGATTCATTCAACAATTTGCTTCGTCATGAATTTATTGTTATCGATCAAACTGTCGTGAACAATTTTTCAGATGTCTGTGTATTATTTGTGTGTGTTTTTTTTTTGTAAAAATTTCATTCATGTTACTCCAGCATTTTTTATTCGAGTAAATTTTTTTTGTTTTTTTTTTTTTTCATATCACATAGACCATCAGATTATTCGTCTCATCGGCTATGTGGTATAAAAAAAATAACCAAAAAAAAATATTTTAATAAAAAACGTTCCAGTAACGTGAATAAATTTTTTTCCAAAAAAAAAAAAAAACGGACAGACATGTGAAAAATTGTCAAAAACGATTGTCGAAGATTTCCGAATCCAGAATTTATCGTGAAACAACGTATTTTTCATATCTAGCTATGATCAAAAACAATCCGAAATGTCCCAACGATAGATCAAAAATGAAATGAAAAAAAATGAAAAATGCACATTGTCGTCCAAATAAGAATAAATATGTATCGCAAAATAAATAGAATTTCGGTCTAGACGAATAATCGAATACACCAACGTCTCTCATAACGCAGCCATCTAAACGCATAACCGAGATTTCGGTCTGATCATCGCTGGTCCTATCTACTTGCACCGTGCCAAAGTCATCACACGATCGCCATTTCCCCTCCCACGCGGCTTTCGTGGGTCCTCTCTCATTCCCCACCTCCACCAACCATACCGTTCCGAGGTCGCGAACGATATAACGAGTCCTCACGTCCTCCGAAAGTAGCTGGAAGGTCGTGTGAAAAGTCTGGCTCCTCTCTTTTAGTGTCTCATAGTTCGGTAAAGATCAGAGGGTCAGGTCCAAACGACCTGGCTGGTCGGCTATATACATATACACATAGGTATATATATAAAACACAAAAGTAACATCCCACACATTCTTATATACACACACACACACACACACTTTTTTCGAAGCTTTACGAGGTGAAATATCGTGTCTGACCAAAGCCCACCACGACTACTGGAGCCTCGACCGTGTCCCCCTGTGCCGGACTCTGGGGGTGCAACGTTGAGCCTCGGAAACTTTTCGCGTCCACTACTGTTATACACTTGCACCCCCAACCCTCCTAACCCGCCCCCCCCTTCTCCCTCCTCTCTCAGTCTCCTAGTTGAGTCGTTCCAAGTATCCTTAGCTCGTAGGTATACAAGCTCTGTGTATAAAAGAAGCTTCAACTTTTTCTTCTTCATTTTTGTCTTCTCTTCTCTTCTTCTCTCTCTCTTCTCTCTTCTCTCTCCTCTCCCTGAGCGCTCTCTCTTACCATTCTCTCTTCTCTCTCTTCTCTCTTCTCTCCCTGAGTCTTTCTCTCTCACTCCATCTCACTCTTCTCCTCTCTATCCATCCTCCTCCCTCTCCATCTCTCCAACCATCTCTCCTTCTCTTTTTTCACTCTCTCGCTCCAACTCTTTCTCCCTCTTCTTCTCTATATACCCCTCTATCCATCCCTCTCCCTCCCTATCTCTCCGTCTCCTTCTCTCTAGCTTCCTCCATCCATATCCACTTCCCTTTCTCTCTCCCTCTCTCTTCCTCTGTACACATTCGCTATCCTTCAATCTCTCTCACCATCCCTCTCTCTCTCTATCTCTCTCTGGCGATGCTTCTCGACGGCTCGCGGGCGTAGCATCCTCGTGTTACACCTGCTCCTGGCGGTTCTGCTGATTCTCCTGCTCGCGCCCCTGCCGTGTGGCCTCGGAGGAACAGCCGTGCGCGCGTTTGAAAATCGATAGGAGGACCCGTGCTCTCCTCCACCTCCTCTTTCCCTCTCTCTCTCTGTCTCTCCTTCTCTCCCGTCCGAGCCTCCATCGTCCGTACCGCACCCTCTGTGTACAGTCCACCCTCGTGTGGGTCTGATGTGCGAGGGAGGCCAATCACCACGACCTTTCGCCACGTTTCCACGGTGGGTACGCGCGACTCCACCGTCAGCAGCCCTCACCCATATGAACCAGCCAGGACTCCGGCTGGCTTGTTTGTGGTGGATGACGGGGGGGGGGGAGAAAGGGGGTTATATAACCAACCTTTGCCGACCCTGCGGAACGAGCTAACCCCCGGGGCCACGCGCGCACAACGTTTCTCAACCGGCGGTACTGCCTACCCTGAGCCTGGAGCAACAGAGAGCTTTCCGGGCGGCTGCTGGCACGCGGACCGTGAAACTTCCAAAACCTCACCCTTCCTTCTCCTCTTCCTCTTCTTCGCCAAGTTTCTCCGAAGCTCGTCGAGCCTCGGCGACCGACACGCGGCCTCACGGCTGCTCTCGCGGTTCCACGCGAATCGATGCCCAAGCTCTCTCTGTGTGTATGGGCATCCCCTTCCTCCTCCTCGTCCAACATCCTTCGAGCAACAGAGTACTCTCGGCTTCGGAACGAATTGCTCGCGATTCCCGAGACCCACGACCATCTCTTCACAGGGTTTCGAACACCAACCCACCGAGATCGTAAAATATAGCTTTCGTCCTTTGCTCGGATAATCGTAAAGGACACATTTTTTTCGTTTTTCTCTTTTTTTTTTGTTTAAGAGGTCACCTGGAAGTGGGACACATTGTGTGTTCTTCTAGGGGCATACACACACGATGGAGTATGTAATCACATAAAATTCGAACGTAAAACGTGGGTGAAGGTACGTTTCGGAGCAGTAAATTTACGCAGGAGTGCGAATACAGATGTAGATGTAGAAATCGAGGTCGAAGGTGCGGGGCAATCAAGCCAACTTGACAGCTCAATGGTTTTTTGTTCCCAACCTCTTGATATGGCGACTCAAAAAAAATAATAAATAAACTAGTTATTCATTATCCCCAACTCTTTTATTCCATCAAAAATAAAGCTTCATCGTTGATAATCTAAAATCTCGTTTCTCCAAACTAAATGTCACACAATTTTTATCCCGATTATCAATTTTATTTCTATTATCGATGTGAATTAGTTTGAAATAAAAATCACAATTATTTTTCCACGATTTAAAATATAAATGTGAATTCCACAACAAAAAAAAAGAAAAAAAAATGTTAGCGAACCCTTTGGTGGTTTATCGATGGGCTTGGTGGATAAACAGGTGATTCAGCTTGATTCCTAAGACGTTGAGATTGTTGAGAAATGTGAGGGGGATCCACAAGCCTGATGTGTCCCATCCGTATCATCGTAAAAAGCGATTCCCTTTTTTTTCGTTTTTTTTTTCGTGAAACTAAATGACAGTGGTAACGAAAAGTGCTCGTGCCTATTCTCAACACATAGCTGAGACCTACCACGCGCACTCCTGCTCTCGCGAAGCCGTATGCCAGTTGGGTTTGGGTGCGGAGGGTGGAATCGGGATAGGCCACGGGCACACATATGCTCCACGACCTCGGGAATTAATTCTAATCTCGATTCCGAGGCCCCGAGAGTTTCCCCGAGTGGCGCGTCGACGCTGTCATATATATACACACATATATCCTCCACAGATATACATATATATATGTCCTCCGGTAGAACTCCGTGGAGTCTCTGGAGTCCGCGCGAGTATAAAGCCCCCCACGAGTCGGCTAACGTGGCGGGGGGAACGTACGAAGCGAGATAGCGATGAAAAAGCGAGACGGAACATACATCCACACATTTGTATGTGTATCCTTGTTGTCGGGAACTGCGCAGGCGCTCGCGCTGTGTAGGTTAGGCGCGAAAGATACACTCGTAGGGAGTCGTTGTGTGTGAGCCGGGTCATAAGTCGATGTGGGCCATACCATTGCCCCCCCCCCCCCAACGGAGACGAGAGATTCCGGAACTACGGGGAGGATTCGTGTGTGTGTGTTTGTTGGTGGGTGAGTCCGGGGGAGTCGAGCCGAACGGGGTTCGGATAGAACGGGCGAGAGCCTGACCTGAGCGAGGTGGATGAACGAGGAAGGAAGTTCGAGAGCCTGGGGGGGGGGGAGTAAATGGGAAGGAGAACGAGTGAGAGGTTGGGAGGTTGGTACACTAGAGGCATGCAAGAGAAAGAGAGAGAAAGGGAGAGGGAGAGGAAGAGGGAAGTGAGAGGAGGTGAGGAAGAAGAGGGAGAAGGCGGCAAGGTGGACGAGGAAAGAGGTGAAAGACTTGGAAACCGGTGAAAGAGGCAAAGGATATGGGCGGGAAGAGGCGAGGAAAACGACGGGTTTAAGGGTTGGAATGCGGGATGAGGGAGGAGATGGAAGAGTGACGGAGCATCGGGAACAAAGATGGAATGAGGATGGATGACGGAGAGGGATGAAGACGGAAAGGAAGAGGAACGAGGAGGGCGAGGAGTGTGGGAGGGGAAAAGGACACGAGTGGCCCGAAGAGGGTGAAGGTGGGATAGGGATCGAAGAGCAGGGAAGGGAAAAGAGCGAGAGGCAAGAGAAGGAAACCCGGGAGGCAGGGATGAAGGCAAGAAGACGTGGAAAGGGAAGGCAAATGGGTATCGAAAGACAAACGGAGAGAGAAGGACGTAGCCCTGGAAAAGAACTTGAGAGGAAAAGAGACGAGAAGCTGGGGGATGAAGACGGAAAGGAATGCAAATGGAAATTGAAAGGTGAAGAAGCGAGAGGGAAGATAGTTGGAGGGAAGAGAGGAAAGGGAGAGCGTGAAGAGGATGAAGAAACGAGGAGCGACGGACGAAGGGAGAAAGTTGGGAAAGGAAGGCAAATAGTTGCGAGGATGGGAGGAAGAAGGGAGAAAAAGGTAGGCGCGGGAAAAAGCGCCGGAGCAGAAGGAACGACGAGGGAGGGGAGGGAAGGGAATGAAGACGGAAGGTTAGAGAGGGATGAGCGACGAGGGTGAGCTGGGAGAGCGAGGGAGTTGGGAGCGGTTGGGGGAAGAGTTGAGGAGGGGAAAAAAGGAGGAGAGCTTTGGGGATGGAGGGAAGGGAGAAGGACGAAAGCTCGGGGGGGGGTGGGTTTCGGGCGAGCGAGAGCGAGAGGTTGAAGGAGGGGGGGGGGGCGGAAGGCACGGCGCAAGCGTGGCAAAGAGAGCGAGGAGGCTCCGGAGGGCAGTACGTTCCTTGGTGCGGCAGTCGTGTTCATCCGCGTCGTTCCTTCGTTCTCGCTCTAACGAAGTTATTTCCGAACGAGTACGGGAAGGCACGGGAGACTGGTCTGGCCGCGGAGAGCGGACACAGCGACACCGCTCCGTCGAGTCCGTGCTGGTGGATTCCTCCCCGGCAAGGAGGCCTAGGCGTTTATACATATATATATATATATACATATATATATACATTTATACATGTATTTTTTTTTCTTCTCTTTATAAAATTTCGCCTGTCACACGCCGTCGTCGTCGCGGTCGTCGTTCGACTACGGGCTGTTTACGCTATTGGTCGGCCCTCGCGGCGGTAGTTCACCGGTCAGTATTTATCAGTAAATAAATAAATAAATAAATAAATGAATAAATAAATAAATGATTGAATAAACAAATAAATAAACGGAAAAAAAATGAACGTTGGTGAACGAGAATGGTGATTCCGAGGGATCTGTATGCTTCATCGAGGATTTATCATCAGAGTTTCGACAAATTTACACAGTTTTGCATCATTTTTTTTTTTCATCTTATTATTATTTTGAAAAAAATGGTTTTCTTGTTTATTTTTGTTTTTTTTTTTTCGCAGACGAAAAAGTGGAATGTCAGACGCGAAAACGTCGACGATTGCGAAGGACTGACGGAATTTCGTACGTTACGTTGAAACAGTGCAGGATCAGTGCAGTTGGTTTTTTTTTTTTTGTTTTTTTTTTTCCGGGACGGAGGATCGACCCGGACGCTATATATGTGTACATATGTGTGTTTACATATGTGCATAGATATAGATGATCGTGACTCGATGTGGGATCGTTGATAGCCCGTTATTATTATTATTATTATTTTTTTGATTTTTGTTTTTTTTTTCTCCTGGATTTTTTTTTGCACCGAGGCTTCGAGCGAGGGGCTGACGAGAGAGACGTGACTGTGGGGGCGCGGGTGCAAGGAGGGTGGGGGGAGGGGTGGAGGATGGAAAACGAGGCAATCGGATAAGTGAGGAAGATCGAGAGATCGTGAGTCGCGATGGAAAGGGAGATGCGGATTTTTTGTGGGAGTGAAAAAAAGAGAGGAGCAGCAGCAGCAGCAGCAGCAGCAGCATCGGCGGCGGCGGCGGCGGCAGCCGTGTGCGAGCGAGTGAACGAGCCTCGCGCGCGTTCTCCACAGTCTATTGCCACTTATTGATTTCCGCACGGGGTTCCGCGTTCGCCACGCGAATTTCGGCGGACTTTACTCGGACGTGGCCCCGTGAACGGGACCGTGAGAGAGAGAGAGCGAGAAATGCGAATTTGGAAAGAGAAGAAAAAAAAGGGAAGGATTGAGAGAGAGAAAGAGAGAAAGAGAGGGAGGGAGAGGTAGATGTGTGAAAATGTGCGTGAGAGAATGAGGAAACGGGGGAAAAAAAATGAGTGAGATATATGAACAGTGAGAGAGATAGATAAATGAAAAGAGGGAGAGAGAGAGAGAGAGAGAGAACGAGAAAATGAGTGAACTGAATAAAGAGTGAGAAAGATAGATAGATAGATGAAAAGAGGGAAAAGGAGAGGCAGAGTGAGAGAGAGAAACGTGGTAAACCTGTAAGAGAGAGAGAGAGAGAGAGAGAGAGAGAGAGAGAGAGAAGAGAGAGAACGAGAAAATGAGTGAGCTACATAAAGAGTGAGACAGATAGACAGGAAGATGAAGAGATACAGAGAGGGAGAGAGACAGAGAAAGGGTAAATAAGTGAAGTACACAAAGAGTGAGAGAGATAGATAAATAAAAGCGAGAGGGAGAGAGAGAGAGAGATGAAGAACGAGGGTGGAAACGAATGTGGGAGCAAGAGAGAACGAAAAATTGAGTGAGATGTATAAACAGTGAGAGAGATGGATGGATAAAAAGAGGGAGAGGAAGATGGACAAAGACAGAGAGAAAGAGAGAGATAGAGAGAGACAGAGGGAGAGATGATACGTGGAAACGTGTGAGAGAGAGAAAGAAAGAGCGAACGAGAAAATGGGCGAGATAAATAAAGAGCGAGAGAGATGGATGAAAAAAAGAGAGAGAAAGATAGAGAGAATGAGAGAGAGAGAGAGAGGCACAGAAAAAGGGTTGATAAAGCGTGAAAGAGTGGAAGTGAAGATTCGATCGATCCCAGCGTACTCTCTCTCTCTCTCTCTCTCTCTCTCTCTCCCTCTCTCTCTCGCTCTCTCTCTCTCTCTCTCTCTCTCTCTCTCTCTCTCTCTCTCTCTCTCTCTCTCTCTCTCTCTTGCAAAGTGGAAAAAATTCCATTCGACGATTTTCGTGAATAAAAAAACAAAAAAAAATTCATCACCGACAATAACACGACGTCGAATAATTCGAAAAAATTTCAATCGTAATCGAGTGTCGGAGAGAATCACCGAGCTCATGAACCCATATCCACATCAGTTGCGGAACAATGGAAAGCTCGTTGAAACTCGACGTACCGATCGAAATTCCGAGGAACGCCAATCTTCCGAGCATCTCGAAGCACTCGCCAGGGGTTGAAGGGGGCAGGGGCAAGGGGCAGGGGGGGGGGGGGGGTTGGATATTTCGTGCTTTCGTACATTCTCATTCGTCGGGACACCGGCGTGTAAAATCGATCGATTCCCCGACACCATGGAGCTTTTTGGGGTCCTGTGTGCAATGTGCGATTCGCGAATCTCGGTGCAACAGCTTCATTATTTTTAACGTCGGTGCTTTTCATCAATGAAAAAAAAAAAAATATATATATATATATAATGTTGGATTTCGAGACGATGAAAAATAATTTTTTTTTTTCCGGTATTGAAAAATTGCAATGGAAGTAAAGCTTCGATGAAGTTGAGAGTTCGTTTTTTCTTTGAAAAAACATTTTCTCTTCGAATTAGATTTTTTTGTTTGAAAAGTATTTTTCCTTTCAGTTACATTTTTTTTTTTTCGAAAAATGTTTTTTCTTTGAATTAAATTTTTTTTTGTTTCTTTCGTCGATGGAGCTCGTCAGCAGCTTCATTACTATATATCTATATATATATATATACGACTATATATATATTATATATTGTATATATATATATATAGGTATTTTCTACGTGAGCTCGGAGTTTTCTGTATGAGCCTGGACGACGAGTAGAATCGATCGATTTTCTTCCCCGTTACCTGGTACACCGTACACACACACACACACACACACACACACACACACACACATCCTTTTTCTTCATCCTCGACATGGCAAAGGTGCATGGACACTCTGAGGAGCTTGCACGTATCCTTAACTGGAAAACGGGTTATCCACCTCGGGCTGTCGTTTGAGAGAGAGAGAGAGAGAGAGAGAGAGAGAGAGAGAGAGAGAGAGAGAGAGTCTCGAGCTCGCGAGGTACGAGAAAGTGCTCAGGTTCTGTTCGGCAGACGACTATGTAATTATCCGGGCTCGCTGGCAACGCTCACCAGGGCTCGGCATTAGGATTCTCGAAAGCTCCATCGTAAATGCGAAAACCCCTTTCGATCGATATCCCACGTCTGCCGAGCTTTCAAATGGCCAAATTTCTATTATCATTATTATTATTATTGTTATTTTTTTATTATTATTTTTCTAAAAATAGAATGTATAAAATAATGAAACACTAAAATGTGTGATAACATTTCTTCTTTCTTTCTTTCTTTTTTTTTTGTTTAATTTTATCTGTGAGAATTATTTATTCGTGGGAATATTCGTTTGCTCTATATTTGTTTTTTTTTTTTTAATTTTACATTTTTGCATTTATTTTACAAATATTTTTTTGGGGGAAATAAAATTAATAATCATTCATAACAATATATATTTTTTCTAACGTTTATTATTTGTTCAGTTTTTGTAATTTTTTATCTGAGTATTTTTTCTTTTTAAATCTTTATGTAAACAATTTTTTTTTTTTTTTTAGATTCAGTAAAGTTTCATTCTTCTGGGTTGACAGACGTGAAAAATTTGCGATCTTCAATGTTTCATCGAGAGGTTCGTGAGGGGTTTGAGTTGGCTGTAAACCAGTGAAAATTAGCATAGTTCCCTCGTGCACCGAGGTGTTGGTGTTCTTGGCTGGGTGAACGTTATTATTGGACGTTGCGGAGGTTCGTTATACTCGAGGTTCGAAGAGGTGGCGCTCTAATTTTTTTCTTTTTTTCATTATTATTATTTCTCGGTCATTTGCTGCTACCCTCTCTCTCTATCTCTCATGAATTTAATTATTTTTTCGCTTCCACGTGGAAGCACGAGTCGTTACGAATATCTCAAAATTGAATAACTTAAATGTAAACGTCCTTTTTTGTTTTCTTTTTTTGTTTTCTTTTTTTGTTTTTTTGGTAATTAAAAAATGACGTAAAATCCGAGTGGCAGTTCGAATCACGACGAAAATTTTTGTCGTTCAAGGGATTTTGGTGATGCAAGTGGCTGCAAAATTTGGGAACTGTAGCTAAAACCGTTTTCGAGTTATACACGTTTTAATTTTCCAAGGTCATTACGCACAAATAGAATAAAAATGTGTTTCAGCACATTCTGATCATGGCGACATGAAGATCTCGAGAAAAAGAACTCTTGAGGAATTCCCAACTCTATAAGAAAGCAAAATAATCATAATAATAATAATAACGATAATAAATAATAATAATAGTAATAATAATAATAATAATAGACGAAAACATTTATTTTTATCGTCCATTTCTGCAATATCATTCGAGCAATTTAAACTGTCCGGATAATCGTTTATTTCCATCACTCGTGAAGATAAAAAAAAAACAACGAAAAAAAAAAAACGAGAAACACACATTAAATTCTCATGAACTCGAGAACGAAGCGGAATCATGGAGCTTAAATTCGTCACGCGAGTTCAGCACTCATAACCGTTGTGCGATATCGTGACGATAAAAATTAAAACCGACAAACTCACGAAAATCATTGTTCGGATTTCGAATGTTTTTTTTTTTTTTCTTCTTCATCGTAACAATGGTTAAACGACGTGGACACGCAATTGTCGTGGATTCGTCGAGAGCACAACGATGAGTTGAGATTTTTTTTATGGAAAAAAAAAACGCATACAGACAATCAACGAAGTTTTCACGATTAAATGTAAAATCTGACATCTCACGAATATTATCGAATCTCAAACGTTTTCGAATTTATGACACAATATTATTGAATTATTTATCAATTTTCTTTTTTTAATCTATCGATCTTTCAATATTGAAAAAAAATATATGATTACTTTTATTTTTATTCTCAAGTTTCGATAAAAGAAAATGTCGACTATATGATTATTCAATGATCTCATTAATTCGCTTTTATTTCTGTGAAAGCTCTCTAAAAAATCTAAAAGCTCTCTAAAAGATCTAAAAGATTTATCAACAATCTTGATCGTCAAAGAAGCCTTCCTCCGTGAGATACGAAAGAATAATGAGATAATAATAACAATAAAAGAAATGTGCATTTATTATTATTATTATTATTATTATTATTATTATTTGAAAAAATAATATATAATAACATTTTTTATTTTTCGTTCATTTATTCGTGCGAATATTCTTTTGCTCTTTATCAACAAATTGGATGAGATAAAATATCGAATCTATGATTGTCTCATTAATTCGAAACATTTCACAAAAAGCTCTTCGCCACGAGCGAAAAAAAAAAAATCTAAAAATCGATCAACTCGATCAACAATCTCGATCGTCGAGGCAGCACCCGACCACCCCCTCCGTGAGATACGATGAAAAAATCAAAAAAAAAAAAAAAAAAAAAAAAAAAATAATGAGAAAGCAATGTGCAACATTCCACTTTCCTCGGCTTCCTTTCTGTCTCGTCTTCCGGGAGTCTTTTATATACGCTCGTAGCTCGGGAGAAGCTCGCGAAGCTTCTGGAAACTCGAGGGTGGGCTCTCTGTATGAACGAGAAGTGAGGTACGAGGCCTCTCTTCCTGACGGAATTGCCAAGCCCACCCGAGACGAACCTCGAGACTTTTATACACGTATATGGAAAAAAAAAAAAAAAAAAAAAAAAAAAAAAAAAAAAACACCACCGGGGCGAAACGAAACACCCAACAAAAAAAAAACAAAAATTAAAAAAAAGAAAGAAGAAAAAAAAGAAAAAGAAACCACTCCACCAAATGCGTGAATGTGTCTTCTTGTTTTCTGTGATGTTAAATCTTCAACGATTGTACATCACGTTCAAGGTGAATAAAAAAAAAACGAAAAAAAAAAAAACAAAAAAACAAAAAAATAATAATCTGGAGGCGAAACAGATTATTTTATATTTTTTTAAATATTATCATATTATTGTTAATTCGATGAAAATTGTATTATTGTATTATTTATAATTCCCTAAAAAAATATATATATCCATCGCACATTCGACCGTGTCACATTGCCCCGGTCTGCCATTTTGTCCCGGATTTTCTTGTTCGCTCGTGGATGACGCGAATACGAAAGAGATCGAGAGATTCATCGATCGACGTAAGCCGGAAGTGAGCCCACTCGACGGTCTTTTCGACCCACGAATATATCACGACCCGATATGAAACACTGCGAAGCGTTGCAAAGTGCTTTTGACTGTGCATCGTCGTGTGTGGGTGATGCTGCTGCATTCTCCCGACTTGCATTGCAACCCATGGGGAAACAGAACAACCCTTTTTCCCACCCTCTTCCCTTTTTAATGAAAAAAAAAAAAAAAAAAAAAAATTCCATAACTTTTATGCAAAGACTTTGTGACAAATAAATTCCTCCCAAGCTTGCAAAAAAGTCAATGCCCTAAAATTGTCTGCATCTAAAATTTGCACCATAAATTTACAATTTTTTTCAAACGACTGCAAAAAAATCTAAATTAAATTAAATTAATTCAACAATTAATTTAATCACAATTAATTCAAGCCTCGACCAAACATCACTAACGACAAAATTGTCTAAAGAATTTTATCAAGAATCATCAACAAAATTCCTCAAGCTAATTTGAAATTATTTTATTTTTCCGACCAATTTTGAACAAATGAAAACCAGAAAAAAAATTGTAATTTCTTTAATATCGAACGACTTGACTGGATTATCATTTTTTTTTCTTGTTTGCAAAGAGAATGAGAAATTGAGATGAATTTTTCTGCTGGCCCAGGTTGTCAGACGTGATTTAGATTCACCGAACAGATCGTGACTTCCGGTTCTCACACAAAAATTATATAAAAAGATGAATCGATGAGGTTCATCAATTATTCATGTAACAAAAGAGCGATGCCCCCTCCCCCTCCTCCCACCATTGCAACCCAAACCCCGATAGATTGAAATAAATTTATATTCGTCGTACTATATTCGATTCGTACTACTTAAAACGTCGTTCTCTCGTACCACTTGTCGATTTGATGAGCCATCGCTCACGACTGCTAATAACCCACTGTGTGAAGGGTAGAAGAGGGGGGTGACAAGATTATTTACCGATTACAATCACGTCACGAATATATTTATATATTTATACGATAATATATGCATTCAGTCGTTTTTTCTTCTTTCTCTCAAATATTTGTTGATTCAACGAGATATCACAGAGAACCCCAATTCTGACTTATTTCAATGTGAAATTTTCTCAGCTTTCTCATGAAAATATGTGAAAAAAAATTCATTTATCGCGAAGGCCCGAAAAACAGGTTTTTGTGATTAAAACTCGATTTCAAGAGCTTTTTGTTGGTACAAAATGTAAATCAATATTTTTTATGGAAAGTTGAGACGATTTCACATGAAAATGCACTGTGAATGTGAATTTCATCTCCCCATGAAATACTAAAAAATTACGTTAAAAAAAAAATTACACGGAATGCCCTATATAATTGTAGCCAAAATAATGGACGAAAAAATCTAAAAAAATTCAGGAACGTATATCCAATCAAGGACAACGTCCTAAAAAATGTTTCATGAGCTTTTGATTCTATCTTATCGAAAACGACGTTCCCATTTGTTAGAATGGCTAATAAATATATACGTTTTCCATTTCAGGAGGCCCACGAATGATGTATAATTGACGCGAAGCCGGATCAGGAATGGCCCCTTACAGTTCCGTCTTCTTAGGCGTTTGGGGAGTCTTTGTTCTAACTTTGATCAAAGGTAATTCAATTTAACTATTTATTTTTATTTTATTTTTACGAATCGAAGAAACATTTTTTTCGTAATAATTTATTTCATTTGCCGAATAATTTACGGAACAAAAAATAACGTGGAAATTATTTTTCAGAAACCAAACCCGTCAGTTGGGACGAATGGTGGACGTACGACGGAATTTCCGGTAATTTTGTTCTTATCTTCAATCATATTATTATTATCATCGTTAATTTTTTTCCATCCCCGAAATAAAATTCAATAAAAAAAAAAATTTCCATCATCATTACCGGAAAAATTACACGAATAATTGTGGAAAACATGAAACAATTAATTTTGAATAATGTATCTTGAAATAATTCGATTAATCTCATTTGTTAAAATATAATAATAATTATAGTAATAAATTAACTCGTCACGCAAACACACAGACTCAGGCACAAACAGTTGAGTGAATTTTTTTTTAACAATGTTGAAGTCAAAGAAAACATTCAGGACACCTCGTTCTAATTTTTTCAATTATTATTATCATTATTATTATAATTATTTTCTCTTATTCTAAATATATCAAGAAAAATTTATTTTCAGACACTTCCCGAAATCTCTGACACTTATTTTCAAACCCCAATCGTCGTGACTCGTCCGAAGAAGAGAAAAAAAAACGAAAAAAAAAATTAATCAATATTATAAAAAATAAAATTAAAAAATACAAAAAAAAAAAAGCAACAACAAGAAAAAAAAATAATCGATATTTTGTATTTTCAGGTCCGGCATTCTGGGGTTTGATAAATCCGGATTGGTCGTTGTGCAACAAGGGCAGAAGACAATCGCCCGTAAATTTAGAACCAAAGACATTGCTCTTTGACCCGAATCTTCAACCGCTACAGTTGGACAAGCACAAAGTCGGTGGGGTGTTGAGCAACACCGGTCACGGTGTTGTTTTCACGGTTGACAACAATACGTTGCATCCGGTTAACATATCGGGCGGTCCGTTGAGTTATCGTTATCAATTTCACGATATACAACTGCATTACGGTCAGACCGATCGTGTGGGTAGCGAACACACGGTCGACGGTTATGCCTTTCCAGCCGAGGTAATTAAAAAAAAAAAAAAATAACGAAAAACCATGCATGATAAACAAAGATGTTTCTTAAAAGTCCAGGTGTACCGATTGAGATGAAATTTGCCACACGAACGTAGATTCGATGACCCAAAAAACGGAAATGATAACATTGAAAAAAAAAAAAAAACCAAAAAATTTTGACACCTTCGACAGATTAAAAAGTGAACTCGAAATGTTTTTTTTTTCTTTTGCTCGCCCCATCGAGTGGGGTGTCTTTCGATGGGTCTTCTCAAATGCAATTTAAAATGTTCCGAGACCCTTTGCATTTCGACCCTTCGGTCGCGAGATATTCGCTTTCAAAGTCGTAATCGGAGTGTCCTTCCCCCCCGCCCCTCTAATTTCCAAACCGTCGATTCGAAAAATTGAAAAAAATTCCAGAATGCAGCTTTTCATTGGTACATTCGATCAAAATTATAACGAACACCGTGGCAAAAATGGTTGTACGACGATACATAAAAATGAAAAATAGTTTCCGTTGACGCTTTTGTGGAGAGATTAACATCTCTCGTCAATGGGCTACGAAATAATGGACTACGGTCACCCCATCATGTGCGTGTCAAACACCCTACTTGACTACTTTTATTCAATTTTTATCGTCCATTTCGCGGGGGACCCCACAATCCCCATTGGGTGAAATAAATTCTTCGATTATTCAATTATCACGTGATAATTTTTCGTATCAATAATATATCATATAAATAATAGTTTTTGATATAATAATAATAGTCTTTGAGCTACAGAACGAAACTTTATCTCACAATTTAATTTCATCTGTTTTTCTTTTCATTTTTTGGAATGCTCCCAAAAAAACCAAAATTTATCGACGTATTAACGTAAAAAATATTTTTACATCTAACGTCATGTTTTTCTGTAAATCTGAAGATAACGTATTCGCGACGAGGCCCTTGAGGTTCTTTTCACGACGACCTTATTGCCCTGTAAAATATATTACGATCCATAATTATTCCATAAAATTCGTATTACAGCCTATTTTAGTATTCTTCAGTGTGGCTCTAAAACATTACAACTGTCTTCTTTTTTACTTTCTTTATTTCTTCCACCTCTCAAGCTTGTGAATAAAAATTCTCAACGTCTCTGCAAAATACTAAAAATTCAAAAATTGATAAAGTTCCGAAAAGTTGAAAAAACAAAAATTAAAATTAAAAATCAATTCGTTCACAATCTTTATCCAAAACGTTTTGAATAATTCGATTCTCCATTATCGACGGGAAAGTGTCATTCACAATTTTCCCCCCGAAAAATCCACTCAATGAATCATGTACCAATTGTGACAATGAAATATCGATTATTCATATTTTTACATCAATCCCAAACGAATCGACTTTATCGTCCTCCTTCTCACAAAACTATTCCAAGACCGCAATATCGAAGAACCGAAAATTGAATATCACATTCAATCAATACAAAATATCCAAAAATACATCCCCCGAACGTCCGACATTTTAACCATTTCGATAATTGAATTTTCAATTACAATGCGACAGAGAATTAAAAAAAAAAAAATAGCACACTGTCGATATATTCGACAATCGAGAACAATCGAAAATAACAATGAAATCTAATTTCGGCCAAAGTTGAATTTTAGATTTTTCAAAATTAACCCTTAGTCTGGAAATATTTTCATTTAATTTATATTTCGTAAAAAAATATATATATATTAAAAAACTGTATGTTCTCACAATTTCATAATCAAGACTTGAAATTCAAAACTCGAAAAGAACCCTCCTAAATTTTTTTCAGATTTTTTGCAAGACTTTAACGATTAAAAAACAAACGTCAGGACGTAAACGACCCACGTTTCTGGTCTAAAAGTGCCAAAAAAAAAAAATATTCCCAGACCAAGAGTTGAGATACTATTTTTTAAATTCTCCAGTCTATTATTATTATTATTATTATTATTATTATTATTATTATTATTATTATTATTATTATTATTATTATTATTATTATTATTATTATTATTATTATTATTATCATTTTTATTATTATTATTATTATTATTTTGTTTTTTGCTGCATTGAAAAAAAAAACTAAAAAAAAAAATATGTTTTCTTCATACGTTCGCAGATTCAAATATACGGGTTCAACTCGCAGCTATACAACAACTACTCGGACGCCCTTCACAGGGCCCAGGGTATCGTCGCGGTATCTCTGCTCCTCCAAGTACGTGACCAATCTCGGCATGCTCATCGCCCTCCTATTATGCTTGCACGTACAAAACTCTTCCCCTCCCTCCCTCCCTCCAATCCTCTCACGGTTCCGGAGCTTACCCCCTCCCCCTCACCCCTCACCCTCGATCCACCCCCGCACATCGCATAATACATAATACATAGTACACACACACATATATACATACATATATATATATATATATATATATATATATATATATATATATATATATAACAAGCTCCTGCATGTACTTTGTTCTTATCCCCGCGACATCTAGCGGGTAGATTCTCCTTCGCGATAAGTCATCGCGGATAAAGACGACGATGAAAAAAAAAAAAGAGGAAAACATAAAGAACAAGAAAAAAAAAAATAATGACGTTGGAGGATGGAAATTGTTGTGGACGATGTGATCAAGAGGGGCTTGTTTTTTTTTTTAATTTTTTTTTTTTTATTGTTTCTTCAGGTGGGAGATCAATCGAATCCGGAGTTGAGAATATTCACCGACGAGCTTCGCAAGATTAAGTACGGAGGTGAGACATTGGAACACACACGTGTTTCGTGCGAGCACTTGTCACGTACGACTTGATTTTTTTTTTTTTGTTGTTTTTTTTTTCATTGAGACACCGGGAGGGGAAAATTCGAATTGAGACGATGAAATGATGAGAATCTTGAGACAACAAGGGGACGTTTTTTTTTTTTTAACGTGACGAGTCACTTGGGTCGACTTGCTTTTCGCACTAACAATAATAATAATAATAATAATAATAATAAGTTTTGTGGAAAACTTTTTAAAAACTTGTAAAAATAAAACTCGATTTGATTAATAATACTGATAATGATAACTACTAATACTGATAACAAAACTCATTATTATTATTATTATTATTATTATTTTTATTATTATTATTATTATTATTATTATTATTATTATTACCATCATGATTAATATTATTTATTATTCCTCGAAGGATATTATTTCATTATTTTACTACAAGCCGTCGAACAAACAAATAAAATGTAACAAAAAAAAATTTTTTTTCACAACGCAGGTGACGAAACGAAGATTCAACGATTCGTCGTTAGGGAATTGTTACCGATAACGGACAACTACATGACTTACGACGGTTCGATCACGATGCCAGCCTGTCACGAGACAACCACGTGGATAATCATCAACAAACCCATATACATAACCAAACAGCAGGTGAGATAAAAAAAAAACCCAAAAAAATTCCAACCAACAAAAAAAAAACGAAAATTATGAAAAAAAAAAAGAATGAATAAATAAATAAATAAAAAATAGAAGAAAAAAAATGGAAATGAAAAACACAGCGAAGAAAAAAATAGGGCGTGAAGGGTGAAAGCGTGAAAGTGTGAATAAAAATGCGAGTAATCGAGGCTCGTGGAAAACGTTGGCTGGATAAGAAAAAAGAAAGGGGCTGAGAGGGGGGAGGAGGGTTTGGTCGGACCGTACAAAGAAAGTGGGCGACTCGTATGAAAATTCTCGCACGAACTGTGCTTATGGGGACCAGGGTCGGGTCTTCGGCCAATTACTCGTTGAAAACGGCATCACGCGACATTTTATCACGTGAAAACGGTTCGACGAAGATTCAACCGACCCCCCCCCCCCTCACGTTCACACGGATGGGCTCGGGCTCCCATTATCACATTCGCTTTTGTTATGCGCCACATCCAAAACTCCACCTCTCTTTAATTTTCCCCGCCCTTTTGTTCGCTGATTTTTTTTTTCTCTCGGGGAATTTTTTTCTCTTGGGGAATTTTTTTCTGTGTGTGGGTGTGCGTGTGTTTTTTTTTGTTTTCGTGAAAAACAAAAAAACTAAATGTCTGCGATTATGCGGGTTTCAGCTGCTGGCACTGAGGGAACTCGTTCAGGGCGACAAACGTGATAACAAGGCTCCGCTCGGTAACAACTTCAGACCTCCTCAGTCGCTTCATCATCGTCCGGTTCGAACGAACATTGATTTTAGCGTTCCACAGGTAATAACATTGGCTCGAACGATTTTATTTTATTTTGTTTTATTTTGTTTTATTTTATTTTATTTTATTTATGACAGAGTTGATATATATATATATATTTGTTTCTATAATTATTACGTGACAAAGTAACAATCGAAGAATATTCCATCAAAAATTTACCAACTTTTATGAAGAAACGAGCCATTTATTTTATTTATTTTATTTATTTTATTTATTTTAAGATGATGCTTTTGTTCTTATGATTTTGAAAAAAAAAAATTGGAAATTATATCGACGATGATTTCTCATTCTCAATTACATGAATTATTTTGATTATTGTATAATAAATTAATTACATTAATTATTTATCAATTCCTTTACAAGATTTTTTTATTTTGTTTTTTTTTCTTTTCTTTTTTTTTTTTTCGCAAATATAAACACTGACTATCAATCAGCTTGAAACGATCCACTTCGGTCAAACCTCGAAATTGATTTGACACGAAGAAAAAAAAATATCCACGTTTTCCATTTTACGAAATTTTCATAACTTGCCTAACAATTTTTCAAACATTTTCATTTATTTCGCAATCCAAGGATACGAAGAACTGTCCAACGATGAATAGAAACATACATTACGAAGGTGAGCAACCAACGAACGAAAAAAAAAAAAATCCATAAAGATAAAAAACAAAACACTTTGACGAAACCCAAAAAAAAAAAATATCGTTCAAACCCATTAATAACATTTTATTTTTCATGTTTCTCGAAAATTCGCAGCGAACAGCTGGGACTCAAACTAGCAATCCAGCTTAATCGGGAACGCGCTTTCAAACGCAATTTCCCAAAGTACTGCGCTTTTCACACAAGAGATGATGGTCTTCGATGTATAAATACGTGATCGAGAAAACGACGAGACGACGACGACGAAGAGCAGAATTAAGTAAATAAAATGATTTGATTAAAAAATAATAAATTAATTAAAAAAAAAATTCAAAAACAGAGAAGAAGAACAAGAACAACAACAAAAAAAAAAGAAGAAATAAACAATTAACATATCAAGACACGCGAGTGCGGGATGCCGCGTGAGAGAATAAAAAAAAAAATTTAAAAAAAAAAGAAAAAAACAGAATAATAGAATTTTCGTGAAAATGTGAAATCGTGTTGTGGTCAAGACGAGGGATGGGGGATGGGGGCTGAAAGTGAATTACGATGCTCGTCTAGTGAAAATTCGGAGCGACAGTTTTTTTTTTTTTTTTTTTAAATCGCGTTTGCCTGTGTGCGTGGTCAACAAATCGCTTCGTTGTAAAAAAAAAAAAACAAACTTATTAGACGTGAACTGCCAAGTATGTTTCCAGTAAAAAAAAATTTAACAAAAAAAAAATAAATAAATGAATTAAAAACTGCAAAAAAAAAAAAAACAAAAAAAAAACAGATTAAAAAAAACAACCGTTTATAAAAAAGAAACACACAAACACAGACACGTGACAAAAAAAAAAGAAGACAAGAGATGTGAGAAGAAACGGAGAAAAAAAAACACACACACACACACAAACACACAAACACACAGACACAGAAACGAGATAACCTGTAGTTACGTTAGGTCGATTAAAGTAACGTATAAGAGTACATATATATATATATATATATATATATATGATATATTATATACGTATATCGAATAACTATTGAAAAAAAAGAAAAAAAAGAAAAAAGCTATGACTATCGTGGCCTGAGTGGGTGAGATGCGACTATGTATAAATAATTAAATGAACGGAGAATGAAGCTCGACGACGACGACGATTAACGAGAGTTTGAAAAATGAAAGAAAAGAAAAACAACAACAACAACAACAACAACATACAAAACAACAAAAAATATTGAAAAGACAAAAAAAAAAAAACACATCATCGACACAGCGAGTTCACTGATACACGAAAAAAAAAAAAAAAAAAGAATATAAAAAAATTAACGACATATACAAAACGAATATTATAAACAATACAGACACACGTGACACGCACAACCATCCACTCCCACACACACACACACACACACACACACACACACAAATACACAAACACATGCGCGCGCACGAAGAGCGTATAACAATTATCGAATGAAAAAGTTTATACTATATTCTTGTAATAAAATCTTCAAAAAAATGTAAAAAAAAAAAAAAAAAAAAAAAAACAAACAAAACAAAAAAAACATGAGAAAAAAAATATGAACAAGAAATTCGCTTCTTTCCCGAACGACGATAAAAAAAAAATCATGAAATTTCTTCATGGTTTTTTTTTCTTCAAATATTTAATCAAACTTTATTTATCATTATTCACTATTATTCATTATTTAATATTATTTATTATTAGTGATTATTATTTATTTAAAAAAATTTCAAAGATAAAAAATTAGCTGACGAAAAATAACGTCGGTAAGGTAGAATTCTCACTCTCAAACCAATAGACGAAAAAGTAATCTTACAATTTTACAACTATAGCATAGTCGACTGTCGTCAAAGCACGAAGAAAGAATTTATCATTATTCATCGTTATTCATTATTATTTATTATCCTTCATTTATTATCAAATATATCCCAAACAAAAAAAAAAAATATTTTCGACGAGACAATGAAAATAGACAATGTGATATTTTTTGTTGTTGTTGCAACAATTTGCAACATGAATAATGGAACGACGACGACGATCACACGACGAACACATGGCCACGACGATTGTCGTTTGTGTAAATTCGACGAAGACGTGAATGATGTTCGGCTGTGTTCGTGAGATTATGAATATGTAGGGTGAAGCAGGGTGAAGGTCGAATGGTGGCGGGCGTGGGTGGCGGTTTGAGGGTGAGGGGGGAGGGAGGGAAGGGGGGGAGCAGAAGACAGAGACGCCGGAATTGAATAATCCGCAGAATTGGCTCGAACGACACTATCCTTCAAACTTGATCCCCGTCTGTCTCGAATACGTGTCAGCCTGTTGCTTACATGGAAAACAGTTTAATCTGGCTTGCCGTTTCCCCTATCACAGACACCCCCCCCCCTCATGTGCACCGGGGTGGTCCTTGCATCGTGCTCAAACGAATTTTTACACCGGACAGTCTTTAAAATCAGCTCCAAATAATTTTTCTCTCTCTCTATATATATATATATGTATATAGATATATATATTCAAAATTATTTACTATGTGTAATTTTTTTACTTGAGAAATATATGTAAAATGAAATTTTCTATAAATACATAATTATACTTTCCATATAAATTTATAAAATTAAATGGTATATATCTAAATATATCATGTAATTTTATAAATTATGTAGAAAGTATAATTATGCATTGATATAAAATTTAGATTTTTTTCACTTGGAAAATACATGTAAAATAAAATTTTATATAAATACATAATTATACTTTCCATACACATTTATAAAATTACATGATATATATATCTACATATACCATGTAATTTTATAGATTTATATAGAAAGTATAATCATGTATTTAAAAAAAAAATTCATTTCACATATGCTTTTCAAGTAAAAAAAAATTATACATAGTAAATATTTTTCATTATATATAAAACATCGATATATATATACACACACACATATATATATATATATATATATATATATATATATGTACATATAAAAAATGTGATTCTATACAAACATATCATTATATTTTCCGTATATACCCTTCTATATATATAAATATGTAAAATACGATTATCGTCATATTTACATATATATATATATATGTGGACACATATACACATGTCGATAAAATGTATTTTCGATGCGATGTATATGTATATCCGCGAATACATAAATGTGTACTACGCCGGGTAATGGATTCTGGAGCACATATGTATTACATATACATGTGATACATAGTTTGTAATACTCGTTATATTCCGTATACTTGACCGCGCCGATAAAACAGCCGGGGTTGTGTGTGGCGTCGCGGTGGATACTCTCTCTCTCTCTCTCTCTCTCTCTCTCTCTCCTCTCTCTCTCCTCTCTCTCTCTCTCCGTCGGGTTCGTCGGCTACCCCGCGCGTTTAACTCTCGCCTCAAAGGCATGATCGATCGGCCTATTAATATTCGCCCACGCCAGCACCGAGGGGTTAATTATTTGCCTGGCCGGTACCACTTTCCGAGACCCAAATCGTCGTCCCGGAACGATCCAATTTCTCTTCCAGAAAACCCTTCTAGCCCTCGTGCCCCGCAAACCCTCCCCCCGCCCCCGTCACCGTGAAACGCTTATGACGCGCCCCTCACACACATCAGCATCGCTTTTCTTCCTCCCTCTGTCCCTCGCCGCCCCCTCCCCCACCCCCTCACACTTGAGCCACGTGTATTAACGTTTCCATCGGCGTCGCAAAACCCCCATTGTCTTCAAATGCATGTATCGAACTATGTGTAACAGCGAATGGGGGCTTTCGGAACGGTTGTGCAATTTTATTAAATATTTTTTTCTTTTTGTTCCTTTTTCTTTTTTTTTTTTATTCTTGCCAACGTTGAAATTATGATTTTTCTGTATTACTCTCTTTCTCTCTCTTTCTCTCTTGCTATTTTGCTTTCTGACGAAGGGCCAAGAGGGAGAGAGAGAGAGCGAGAGAGAGAGAGAGAGAGAAATGGATCGAGAAACCTTCTGTATCGACGTTCCCAAGTAATTGCAAAATTTTATTTTTCACCAAACTTTTATTATTCCGATCTTTTTCTTTTTCTCATTTCTCTCTTTCTCTCGTCTCTCTTTTCTCTTCCCCCGAAGGCGTTGAAACAGCGAGCCCTTGAAACAACGAAAAAAAAAAAAGAAATTGCGTTTCATTAACCGTTAGCCGGCATACTGGGGTCTTTTTGACCCCGAGGTCACGAAAAGTGGTTCTCCCGGATACCCGGTTGATTTTTTTTTCTTTTACTTAAAAAAAATGAATCTCGTATATTATTTCCCTATTCCCTCTGGGAGCTGCTCAAGATTATTCATGGTTTCGATTCAATATTTACTTTCCAAAAAACAAAACGGTCCAAAAATAAAATCTCGTTGATATATTTGTATCAACGAGATATCATTGATTTTATAAGAGTAACATTGTTTTTTTTTCACCCTTCGAAGATACGAAACCCTAAAAATACCCTAATAGTGACTGTCAAAAAAAAAAAAAAACGAAGGTATTTATTCTGTAACGTGTCTTAATAATTGTCTCGAATTAGGATTGACATTGCTTGGGGGCCTGTACGACCCCAGTGTACCAGCTAACCATCAAAATCTTCTTCGAGAAAAATACAAAGAGCGACAGAAGTTACAAAACCACAAAGATAACAGAAAACAAAAATAACCCAACCCCCCCCAAAAAAAAAAAAAACATCCACCATCACAATCTCAATACCAATACCCCATTAAAATCCAACCCCCCAGCACCCTGAGCAAGTTCCAAAAACACCAGCGAAAAAAAAAAAAAAAAAAAAAAAAAAAAAAAAAAAAAAAAAAAAGCTATCTTTTTTTTTTCTTCCCCCCTCAAGGGCGCGAAAATCGGAAGCCCATGAACCCGTGCCAGGAAGTTGCGGACGGACGTGAGATTCGTCCGCACCTCGAAAGAGCAAGAAACGAGACGCAAAAAAAAAAAAAAAAAAACAGCAGCCGCCAGCAAAGCGCAAAGAAAAAGGAGACGAAAAAAGAAAAAAAAAAATAACCAGCCCCTGAGAAGAGTCTCGGAGGGTTGCCGGTGGCGCGAAGAACAGGAAACGGAAGAGATGTCTCACCGGTTCAGGAACGTCGGGACGGAAAGACTGGTTGCGCGCAGGGTTCATTTGCAGAGGGGTGGTTCTTGGAGAGGGGGGGGGGGTTCGGGTGCAGGCAACGCTTTTTTTCTGGAAGGGTTCCAGCGGCTTCGCACATGAGGGCTGAACGGGAAACAGGGAATGGTCGTTGATTCAATGAAAATGTATGTCAAAAATACTTTTCGAACACCAATTGATAACGAATTTTACCAGATTCATCAAACACTCAAATTCATTGTAATATAATAATTCACGTAAATCGTATCATAATTATCACAGAAATATGAAAAATATTTAATTCTCGCATACCCAAGTGGAAAAAAATATTTCTACAAACAATTGATAGATTATATATTCAGAAATGTAAAATAATTAGCATGGATACCATAAGTATCTATGGTATCTATGCAGATTATGTATAGTTTTCATATAAAAACATATATATGCCCTATATATAATCTGGCAATTGTTTACATATTTTTTTTATTTTTCCACATGGGATAATAATTAATCATAGTTGTTTGTTTGAAAAAGTATTTGAAATAAATTTTCGAAACAAACAACTATGATTGATTATCATGGAACAATCAATATTTTCACATTTCCGTAATAATTATCATCAATTTACGTTAATTATTATTTATACAATAAATTAAAATATTTAACAAATCCGTTAAAATTCATTATCATTTGGTTCGAAAAGTATTTGAAATCAGGGATGGGCATTCATTCAATAAAAATGCATTTCAAATACTTTTTCGAAACAAACAACTATAATTAATTATCATGAAACAATCAATGTTTTCACATTTCCGTAATAATTATCATCAATTTACGTTAATTATTATTTATAGAATAAATTCGAATATTTAACAAATCCGTTAAAATTCATTATCATTTGGTTCGAAAAGTATTTGAAATCAGGGATGGGCATTCATTCAATAAAAATGCATTTCAAATACTTTTTCGAAACAAACAACTATGATCAATTATCATGAAAAAAATTAATATTTTCACATTTCTGTCAATAATAATCATCAATTTACGTTAATCATTATTTATACAATAAATTTAAATATTCAATAAATCCGATAAAATTCATTATCATTTCGAAAAGTATTTTAAATACATTTTTCATCGAATGAATAATGCCCGCATCTCCGGCATCGAGAATCGAAGGTGCTGCCGTTGCCGGAGAGTCGCTCTCGACTCTAGCGCCAGACGGAGAGATCCCATTCCCCGGCTGTATTCGCGAAAGCGTCCTCGCTGCGAGAGGACGCGTCGTTTACGACGTTCTCGAGCGGTTCGCCGCGTCCTCGCGTTCGACTTTCGCGTTTTCCCGCGCGCGTGCGCGTCAAGCGTCGCGCGTTCCGTCGGAAGCGGAAGTTTCGGGGGACGAGGTAAAGTTGGATGAGAGGGTGAAGAAGGAGAAGTGAGGGGGGGAAGAGAGAGGAGAGAGAATCGGTCGGTCGAGTCAGCGAATTTCATTGAACGCCGGCTGAGGAATTCGACGGTGCTGCCGTAGCTGTTGTCGGTGTTGGTGACGATGACTACAGTAAAGCTGCGGGTTCCTGGTGTCTGTGAAAACGCGGAGGCATTGCGAGGGGTGTGTAGCTAGAAGTTCGAAGCGATTTGGGGCGCGGAGGAGCAAGAGGGATGGCGATAGGGGTTGAAGTGGAGGGGAGGAAAAGGAAAAGCTTGATAGGAGACTGAAGAGTGGAGAGAGTTTCTCGTTTGGGTGTGTACAAACGTTAATACACAGCGGAGGAAGCGATGGGGGGATGTGGAACGATTGGGGGGAAGAGGGCGAAGGGTGAAATGGGGGTAGGGGGTGGCCTGGAGGGGGTGACATCGATGGAAATGGGGATGGAGGGATGAGAGAGAGATGTGGATAAAAAGATAGTGTGAGAATGAGAGAGTTGGGAGAAGGGTAAAGGTATATAGAGGGGCTTGAGGGGGATTTTCACCCCGGTTGGAGGGTGTTCCTCTCTCTTATCCCACACCGAGGTAATATTACTCGAGTGGAATCGTTGCTGCGGCAAATCTGCGGGTCCGCGAGACGATCTCGACCGTGAAACTCGTTGCTTCTCCGTTGCTCTCTCGGCGGCGGGAGGGGCGGGGGGGTGGGCTGGGGGAATGGCCCTTTTGGGGGTATCAACCGACACCGGGCTCAAACGACCGGGACCGAAGACCCAAACGAAGAACCGGCTAAACTCGAGTTTAATCTTTCGTTGTTCGCGCGCACTCACGGTTCATCGTTGTGAGATTAATTTAGCTGTATATATATATATATATATATATGTATGTATATATGTATATATTATTTCGTTAATAATACAGAAATTTTGGGGGGGGTGCAAACTTGATATATAAAATTGTCGAGAAGTAAATAATTAAAAAATTTGATAAATTCGTATGACGACTATATCGTATATATTGTATATCTATATATATTTATATACATATATATTTCTATTTTTTTTGTATGTTTCAACGCGATTTACATTTTTTGAATTGTGTATAAGGCATTTGTATGATACATATGAATATATAGATATATATATATATATATATATATATATATATATATATGTATATATATAAGCCTGTCGGTCAACGACATAATCGACTGTCCATCACGAGTCCCGGCAGTTTCATCGGTTTCCCCCCCGCTATATTGCACAGGCTTCCCTCGTGGATTGAAAAGAAAATATATATGTATGTATATATATATATATATATATAAATGTATATCTATATATCTATATATATATCGCCTCCACCGAATCGTATACATCATCCAAAGAACCGCAGTGGTGTGCACTCTCGCGTGTGGTGAAAAACTCTAACCGCAAACGGTTCTCCCTTACTTTCTCCATCTCTCTCTCTTTCACTCTATCTCTATCTATCTATCGCTCGTGTCGGTTAACCAATCGCAATTTCGACGGTGCGAAAAGTAAAAAAAAAAAAAACGAAACAAACAAACAACAAAACGATAATAATAATAATAATAATAATAATAATAATAATAATAATAAACAATAATAAATAATAAAAATAGTAATAATAAACAATAATAAATAATAATAATAATTCAAGAACAAAAGTTTGAATCGCAACCCAATTTTCACCATTCTCGTTATCGTGAAATTACGTTTGAAACATAAAAAAACTTGCGATAAAAAAACTAAAAAAAAAAAAATCGATGACAAAACAATCAACACCACAATGAAAAAACGAAAAAAAAAAAAAAAAAATTCGTGGTGACATAAATTTTCATTCGTTCAAATCGTTGTTGTTGTTTTATTTATTTTTATTTCAGTTATTTGATTATTTTTTTCTATCTTTATTTCTTTATTTCTATTTTTATTTTGTCGTTTTCTTTATCAAACGACGTAGCAGCAGCAGCAGCAGCATCGCGATACGAAATGGGAGATGGACGTTAATGGAACAAACGGTTACGCCGACGCACGATGCCGCCCGTGAGGACCTCTGGATCACAGGCTGTTTAGCTAACTGCTGACACCACCACCACCACCACCACCACCCGCCGCTGCCGCCGCCGCCGCCGCTGCCGCCGTATAACGCGGCGTACCCTCTCCTCAGTCTCACCCTCGTTCTCGTTGGCCAAACACACATTCGGACGAGATCCGCGGACACCACAGTCGTCCTTAATCCCCCACCATCCACGACGGTTCGCTTCGTCACCCCCCCTCCCCCTCTTCCTCCCTCCACCCCCGCGCCGTGGTCCATGGACCGTCCCCACCACCGGCCCCATTGATATCGCCACGGCCACGAACATCGACGACGCTTCGTCTCCACGGCACTCGTCCTCACGAGTTTTTCCCCGCAACTGCCTCGCGATATTCTCGCACGTAAGAAATTTTACAACCCGTGGGAAAGAGAGAGAGAGAGAGAGAGAGAGAGAGTGAGGGAGAGAGGAAGAGAGAGCGTGTGTGTGTGCAAAAAACGGTCTCGGGGGACCGACTTGATTCGATCGTACGTGCTCCCATTAACGTCGGATACAATATCCCATCGATATATTTATATATATATATATATATGTGTGTGTAGATATATTGTATAAATATATATATGTGTGTGTGGAATTTTTTTTACGTGATTCATTCGCTAGAGAAACGACAATAATAATAATAATAACAATAATAATAATAATAATAATAATCGACGGAAATCCTCATCGGGTTCTAAATAATAATAATAATCATTATTATATTCGACGTAAATTCTTACCGGGTTCTAAATAATAATAATAATCATTATTATATTCGACAGAAATCCTCATCGGGTTCTAAATAATAATAATAATCATTATCATATTCGACGGAAATTCTTACTGGGTTCTAAATAATAATAATAATCATTATTATATTCGACGGAAATTCTTACCAGGTTCTAAATAATAATTATTATTATTATTATATTCGACGGAAATCCTCATCGGGTTCTAAATAATAATAATAATAATAATAATAATAATAATAATAATAATAATAATAATAATAATAAAAATTAAAAACCTTCGCAGGGTTCTAAATAACAAAACTGATAACAAGAAAAATTGTGAGACTATCCGAATCGTTTTGTATCGTCGAACATCGCTCATACGCTAAACATAATTTTTTTTGTTTTTTTTTTTTTCAATATTTCAAAGATAAAAAAACGGTTCATCGTTATTGCCAGGTGGGTGACCAGTCGTATCACGAAAGAAAAAAAAAGAAACAACGACACTCAAGGCCCTCGTTGGCAGCACTTGTGCCCTTCACGAAACGAAAAATGGACCTGCGAAATTTGCACGGAAGTATCACGCACTGATTCACAGGCAAGATTTTCCATATTATTATTATCATTATCATTATTATCATTTCAATGACAATCATAACGCCAATTAAACAAAAATTCGATTGATTCTTATCGTGTTATCAAAATTGTTTTTTCATTTATTTTTTTAATTTAAATAAAATTACTTATTTACCATTTTTTTTATCATGAATTTTATGGTCACAAAATTCATCATCCAACCCTCGATGTATGTGTGTCTGTGTTTTATTTATTTTTTTTTCTTTTTCCATGCTATCACTCGGATCTCGGACTTTTATTAGTCAAGCCATGTTACATAAGTGAATATTTTATTCAATTTTCTTTTACGGCCCCGTCGAGGGGGGGGGGAGGGAAAGGGACAGGAGGGGAAGGAGGAGAGTGCAAGGGGATCGACCGACTGCTACCAAATTTCACAAAACAATTTTATCATTTTTTTTTTTTTTAATAATCGTCCATACGAAATTCCACGTGTGGGGCAGAAGGAGGAGGGGGGGAGGGGGGTAGGGGGTTGAGGGAAGATGATGGTCAGTCCGGGGACCTCCATCTTTTGCCATAACCACATCGACCCAGCTTCATAATCGACATAATTTCACGGAGATTGATGACATCCGATATACACATACATATGTATTAATATATATATATATATAATATATATAATATATATATTCTTTTATGGCTCACTCTCTGGTATTCGACTCTCCGTGCGAAGATCAATATCTCGGGGAATATCAGAGAGAAGCGTCGAGTAAGAGAGAGAGAGAGAAAGAGAGAGAGAGAGAGAGATCGAGAAAGACAGAAAGAGATAGACAGAGACAGAGACAAATAACGTAGAATACAAAATTTCGCATGTCCCACATACACATATACAAAACCACGCTTCCAGATTCCTTCACAAACATTTCCAAGCTTGTAAAAAAATACCTTGTTCATTTTCGTAATTTTTTTATCCCATGAAATCAAAAAATCAAAATAAAAAAAAATAGTTTTTTCCCCAACCGCTGGATTCGGTTTGTCGCAATCGTGGGGGAGGGGGGTGGGGGGGGGGGGGGTGATTCCAACGCGAGTAACGTCCCGTGGGGGTTTACACCGGGTATCGTGTACCATCGTGATACACGTATCCGATACATGTGCTCTGCATCATTCGACAGCATGTTCTATATAATACAGATTCACATACATATACATATACATATATAAATATATATATATATAACAACTACCCTTGCACACATAAACTTATATACCTATATATAAACACATATATACACGTGTGAACACGTATCGATGTATATATATATAGATGGTCATTGAGAATCTATATATATACATATATATGTTGTAACAGATTAAACTACCGGTCAACGACCGTTGATTGGCGGTTACAGTTGTCGGTGCAAATATAGGGACAGAAAGCCCACAGCCGACCCCTACAAATATATATATATATATATATATATATATATGTGTGTGTGTGTGTGTGTGTGTGTGTGTGTGTGTGTGTAGTTACAACACTTGGAAGCTCTCGAGTCTCTCGAGTGCGCTCGATGTAAATAGTAGAGTTGGTCAGTGTCTGGTCAGACGGGAACGACGCCAACCGGGTGGCTGAGTAATTGGTCCTGGCAGTTCGAACTCAATCCATTCGTCGCACCATCTCTGTTTACCCTCTATCTCTCTCTCTCTGCTTCTCTCTTTCTCTCTCCAGGTTTCTGTATATATATATATATATTCATCTCCTTTGCTCACACACAGTTCGATAACTCTTTTACTTTGGCTTCGAACCTCTTGGACAATTAGAAATTCAGCAAATATTAGAATCCAAGTTTGAGAATCAACCCTCCGGCCGCCCCCTTGGACCGTCCTCAGCACTTTCAGGAGCGCCCCCAACAGACGAGCAACGGAGTTTGGATTATCATTCGGTGAATCTCTCGTTCAAACTGTCGAGTCAACAAACGTCCCGTGGTTCGTCTCTTTCAACCGTTTAACTCTTCGCTCTCCCACGAAGGGGTTGCCTCGCTTGACTTTGATTTTTTTTTTTTCACGATTTCTTTTTTTTTTTTTTATTCGTGAGGAAGAGGACGGTGGGAAATCGGATTTTTTTGAACATATCGAGTTGATGACGAAGAAACTCATTTGAAGACTGTGGGAAAAAAAGAAAAAAATAAAGAAATCAGCGAAAAGTTAATTTTTTTTTCACAAAGTTCGCGTGGGGTCCGTTCGGACCCCGGCAATGAGTTACAAGATTAACAGGTAGAAATCAATATCTCACTTTTCTGCACTGTCTTTTTATGTTTTTTTTTTCGTTTGGCTTTTTTTTGTTTCAATTTTTTGTCGTTATTGTTGCTAATTATAATAACAATAATGATAATTATAATGATTTACCGAAACTCTCATGGGGCCCTCAATGATAATGATAATAATAATAATTATTATTATAAAAATAATAATAAAAGCTCATTTTTTTCAAAGTTCGAGTGGGGTCCGTTCGGACCCCAGTAATGAGTTACCGGGTTAACAGGTACAAATCAATATCCAACTTTTTTTTAACTGTCTTTTTTCGTTTTTTTTTTGTACTTCATTTTTTTTTTTTTTTTTTTCAATTTTTTTTTTCTGTTGTCGCTGCTTGTCGTCGCGCGGTTACCGTCGAAAGTGGATACACAGAGACGGGGTTCTGTCATTCGAGTAACGTACTTGTAATTTGCGCACCCAATTACCGTGGTTAGCACGACTCCGGGTTCGGAAATGAAACAAAAAAAAAAAAAAACGAAAAAAACGAAAAAAAAACCCAAGCAAAAACAACGTTAATTGAAAACTTGATGAGTTGGAGAATTGAGAGACGACGTTCTATCCGAGGCTTTAAACCGAGTACTCCGAACCACCCTGGTTAGGTTCACTCGATTATGTCACGGTAACGCAGACTCGAACAATGAGTCTCGTTCGCTCATCTCTCTCTCTCTTTATCTCTCTCTCACTCTCTCTCTCTTTGTTATTCAGATAAATACGAATTATGCTCGTTCGCGTTCACGCTTCCGCGGTTAAATTAAACCGATCGATATGGTTTCATGCAATTAATAACGCATACGCGTCGTCGGTTTGCGAATCACGATGATTTTGGATTAAAACGTTGGAACGATGACAAACATAATGAGTCATCACGGTTTATTAACGGATAATGCAAAGCTTTTCGAACTATGTACATATGTATATATATATATATATATATACACACATATATATCTCATACATGTTTATGAATGAATTGCAAAAGGTTTTGTTCCAAATATTTGGCCTTGGAATAAATTAATTCGTTCGTAAATAATTTTCGAAGCTTCGACAAAAGCTCATCTCTCAGTGCTTTTGAAAAATAAAATAAACACACACACACACACTAAACAATTTAATCCCATTGTAATGCAAACGTTGAGTCCAATAAATTTTAGTGACGAATTGTTTCAATTTAATTTCAAAGTTTTTAAAAATCATTTATTCATTTTTTTTTTTACGAAAACGATCGAAATAAATTTGAAAGAAATATATACAATGTAGAAAATTCTGGGACATGATTGAAACGATTTCACATCGTCATTGCCAACGTTTGTGAAGGCATGAAAAAAAAAATAATAATTGTTTGCAAAAAAACAATGATTGCTTGAAATTTGCGAATTTTGTCGAAAATGGAAATTTTTCGGGTAGTCGTTTCGGTCGTTTCAAAGAGGTTCATCAGCGGCCCTTTGACTGTGAAAAAATTTTCCCGAGGGCGTGTAACACGACCCCACGAACTTTTAATTACATTACTTTATTCGTACTTTTTTTTTTAAAACGATTTTTTTTTCTTTTTTTTAATTAAATTCTTTTTTTTTTTAATTTGTATCTGCGGTTCGATATTTGTTTTGTATTGCCCCGAAGCGACTCTCCTCTTGCCGTCAATCTCTTTTATTTTCGTTATTCTTGTTTATTTAACCCTGTTTGAAAAAAAAAAAAAGAAATTATTTTTTAACTTTTTTTTTTCGATTCAATTGCGGAGTCTAATTTTTCTTTCCATTAACGTGAAACAATTCAAACGAGGCCGCAACGAAACAACGTTGTGTGCGAAGTACAATAGGTTCTCGAAATATTGTCGTCGAAGTCGACGAAAAAAAAAAAAATTCGTCAAAGTTGAGACGACAAAAAAATATCATTAAAAACATTGTGAAAGAGTTTCTCTGGAAAAGTTTTTTTTTATGTTTATTATTTATTCATTTTTTTTTTCCATTTTTATCACCCTTCCCCTCTTTTTAAGTTGGAAAAAACATTTTCACTGGTTATCGGTCGGTTGGCTTCAGCCCCATTGAGTTCCTCACCCTTTGACCCCGAACCTACCGTAATTGCCATATCGAAGGTAAATCAATTTTTTTTTTTTTTCAATTTTGCCCTGAAAAATAAATTTAAAAAAATAAATATATATGTTTATATTTCAATACACTGGACGAACGATGGAATGTCATTGGAAAACCCAATACACGAGTTATGCGTTTGATCGACGAAACGTGTGAAAATTCGGAAAATCACTATTTTCCAACATTTTTTCATTTATTTTCATTTTTTTCCCAATCTTTTCCTTTTTCGACGTAAAATCAACTGCGACGTTGACAGCTGAATTTCGTTTGAAAAATCTATATTGTTTCACAAACAAGCGCTTCTGAACTATTCGGTCGATGGATAAAAATGAAAATTCAATTTTCAAAGAATCTTTCATCTCATCAATCGATGAAATTCCAACCGAAATTCATTGTTCCAAATAAATAAATGAAAATTCCTGTCTCATAGTCTAGAATCATTTTTGGGAGTTGGGTAACGATACTTTTTTTTTTTCTCAAAAACTACCCCAATGTATAGATATATAGGTATATACAATTTATACATTTTTTTGAAATAAGATAACTATTTTTTCACAATTTTTACAATTCTTCAATAAATTAACAAAAAAAAAACATAACAATTCAATATATTTATTGTTACGTTTTTTATATATATATATATATATATACATATATCTGTATGTGTGTTACAATTTTTATTATGACAGCACTCCCGAAAACCACCAATAAAAAGAATTCATTTTCGTAAACCCTCGAAGATAGTTTTTTGTTTTTTTTGTTTTTTTTTTTCTTTATTCTTTCTCGCACAGAATTGATTTTCTCACACTCATCGGATCGAATAACACGCCTGAGGCCCGCCGTGAAAATCGAGTAAAACTACCCCCTCCCCCCTCCCCCTCCCCCCAACCCACCCCATAACCGCCACTCGATAAATCGAACTTTATCGTTTTCCCCATTGTGAAACACCCAGACATACGAACGTAAAGTTTTCAACTTCCGGCCAACGCGGGGGGTGAAGGGGGTGAAGGGGGTGAGGGGAGGGGGGGGCGCTATCGCCGTTTACACGCAACCACCACACATCCGTGACCTTACGGAATCTCGGCAAGAGCTTTCATACAAATATATTCAACCCCCTGTTATATACACATATGTATATATATATATATATATGTGTGTGTGTGTATATTAGTAACCAACTCCAGTCGGTCGGTTGTCTGGGCACAAGGTTGTTGCGTACAGAATATCCAGAATATTCCGAATAACATTACTCTCGGTTTGATCTGCAAAACCTCAACTCCACAAAACCGTTTGCTACCACAAAACCTCTTTCTCTCTCTTTCTCTCTCTCTCTCTCTGTCTCTTCCTTTCCCCCCCCAATTTGTTTGTTTCGTCAAAATAATATTATTTTCCATTGTTTTCGAAAGCTTTGACGATTACGACCAAAATTTTCCATATCTATACATTCTTAACATTCAAATGTTCCATCACATTGTTCAAACTTCATCATTTCAAACTATTCAAATTTTATATTCTGATTTTTATTTTGGAAATTATTTACATTGATTTTTATTTTGTCGGAGCTCGGAATAATAATATTTGCAATATTACGAATTATATTATTCGTTAATTGTTTCGTTGTTATTTTATTATTAGTTTCGAATTTATTTTTTTGTTTTGTACTTTTTCGTTTTTTGTTTTTTTTTTTTTTTTTTTTTTTTTCACCTCTCCGGACCGGCCGAGTATAAAATTCATATGCAAAACGGTTCGGAGTTGAGTGAAAAAAATTGAAAAATAAAAAATTTGCATCGGTTTCGTCGAGCGTACGGGGGGAAGGGGAGGGGGGAGTGGGGGGGGGGGGGGGGGATAATCGATGTTCCGTCGACTTTTAATTTATAGCGAGAGAACGAAAGAGAATCCCGACCGCGTCGAGAGCGTCGAGGTTTTTTCGCGGCTTTTCCATCCGCGCGGGGTTGACGGTCGCGCACACGCTTTACCGAGGCCTTTCCACATATATATATGTATATATATGTAATATATACATATATATGGAGAAAGGTGCCTCAATTCAATACGGTCAAAAACCCTAAAAAATGGAGGAGAACATTTTGAAAAAAAAAAACCAAAAGATTTTTTAAGGTTACCCCAAATTTGAAAAAAATATATTGACGACCATTTCCAAAGGGATAAGAGTTTTGACCCATCAAAATGAATTAAGTCGTCGGTCCCCACATATACATAATAATTTTTTTGGGGGGCGAGGGGCTGGTAACAAAATTTCGAAAAAAATCATGGAATATTTTTGGGTTGCTCCAAATTGAAAAAAAAATATATCGACGATTATGTCTGAAGGGGTGAGGGTTTTAACCCATTGAAATCAATTGAGTCGTCGGTCCCCATATAAACATAAACATTTTTTAGCGGGCAAAGAAGTGGGAGTAAAATTTCAAAAAAAAAATCATGCGCACATTTTTGGGTTACCCAAAACTGAAAAAAAAATATATCGACGACCATTTCTGAAGGGGTGAGGACTTTAACCCATTGAAATAAATTGAGTCATCGGTCCCCATATACACATAAACATTTTTAGGGGGCAAAGAAGTGGGAGAAAAATTTCGAAAAAAATCATGGGCACATATTTTTGGGTTGCCCGAAACTGAAACGAAAAAAAAAAAAAAAATTGACGACCCTTTACGAAGGGGTGAGGAATTTCCAGCAATGCAAATTGAGGCGTCTGTCCCCATATATATATGATACACACATATGGATACATACAACGACATATATCAACCCCTTCTTCCCTTCCTCCCCCACCCACACACACACACACACACACACACACACACACAGAAAATCCACGTTTCCATACCGCTTGCTAATGCTCTCGTGATCGATGCGCTCGAGAGCAAGAGCTCGACCGGCTGTGCCGGTGTGCTGGTGGTGCATCGTTGCAGCTGCAACGCCATCACCGCTGGCGGTGACGGTGAGGCTGGATGACGGTGGTACGCTGCTGCCGTTGGCACCGCGTAAAACTCTGTGAAAGGCATCGAGACGAGGGCATAGACTCCACTCGAGGGTTCAGATTTGTTGTCGATTAGCCACTCGAAACGACGCCGCCACTCGGCGATACTCTCTCTCTCTCTCTTACTCTCTATCTATATCCGTCTTTCTCCCTCTCTCTCTCTCTCTCTATCGTACCTGACGATTCTTCTTCTTCCACCCCCTGCGTACCCTCACTCGCCGGTTCGTCGTCCCCGACTCTATTTTCGTCTCTGTCTCTATCTCTCTCTCTCTCTTCCAACCCTTCTTATCCATCCCTCCTGCCCCTATTTCGCTCGTCGACGTGTGCTTCATCCTCCACAGTCTTGCAAACCTTCCCTCTCTCTCTTTCTCTTGATATTATATTGAGGAATGTCGAAATGAAAGTTATATTATTATTATTATTATTATTATTATTATTATTATTATCATTATTATTATTATTATTATTATTATTATTATTTAATGTATGATAAATGTGAAAGTTCAAATATTCAAATTTATTCATTCTCGCTCTCTCTCTGTCTCTCTTAGCTTATTTTTAATCTTATTATTTTTATTATTTTTTTAATTACCGTTTTCATATTATGTTGATTTTTTTAAATTGTTTTTTATTTTTCGTTCACTTTCCGTCTTATTATTACTTTTATTTTCATTAAATTTACATCTTTAGTTTATTCTAAGTCTCATTATTGTGTTGTACTTTTATTGTTTTTTTGTCTTTTATTTTGACTATGTTATTATTTGAAACTCATCAATCATTGATATCTTGTTATAATTTTCTTCGTGGCCCAGAGTTACGACTATGGCAGAATAAACAAATCAAATCTCTTTCTCTCTCTCTCTTCTTCACATTCTTCCTCTTTCTCTCCCTCTCGCTCTTTCTCTCGCTCTCTCTCTCTTTTTTTTTCTCTGTCTCTCTCTCTCTTCTTCCTTTTCATTGTCGCGTCTGTCGCTGATGCCTTCGCCTCGTAACTTCAACCACCGTCACCAACTTTTCCAAACCATAAAACCTCGAACCGAGGATAATATTCACACCAACACATACACACACACACTAACACACACACACACACACAAGCTACGAGCGCGAAATCCGCGGGATTCACTGTATAATTCTATTTACGAATATTCCGAGCCAATTGGCGACGGACATTCGTCGGATATGATCCGCACCACCTGTTCTCACATTCGTTTATCATTCAACCACACGTGTTTGTTTTGTTTTGTTAGTTTTTTTTTTTTTTTGTTTTCTTTTCTTCCTTCCTTTTGTTTCCCCCGTTATTTCGTGTGTCTCTCGTCGTTACCTCGTATCCATAGAATTCATTTTGAATTCTGAAAACAAAAAAAAAACAAAAAAAAAAAACCTCACCCACGTTTTCTATAGTTTTTCATCCCCCACCTTCAATTTTTTTTTCCCACGCTTTTTGTTTTTTTACAATTACGCTTCGTCGAATTTTTTTTTTTTTTTTTTGTTTTCTCGTTTCCCGTCTCGCTTCTATTATTCCGTCATTTTTTTCTTTCGCTTTCGAATTTTTCGTTGTTTTTTTCTTCTCTCTTCGCTTTTTGCTCATCGCTTCGCTATGTTTCGACGTGTTATCCACGCATTGTTGTTATTCATTTATTTATTTCAATTTTTTTTTTTTTCGTGTCGAGGAGTTTAATTGTTCGCGATGTTCGTCAACTTTTTTTTATTTCTCATTGAGGAAGCTGTGTGTACAGTAGTGAATTATTTATTTATTTATTTATTTTTTTCAAGTTGAAACATTGAATTGAATTGAATATTCATCTTCCTTCATGAAAAAGTCAGGAATTAATTAGAAAAAAAGAAAAAAAAAAAAAAACTTCCTCATTGAGGAAGCATCGATACAATATCTTAAATCATAAAAAAACGGAGTTGCAACTTTCAACTTGCATTTAACTTTTAATTTTTTTGTTTTTATTTTTAATTTTTTTTTTTTTGTAATTTCTAAAAAATTTTTTTTTTTTGAAATTTCTTTCTCTCACATAACGAATTTCGTCCGAGATAGTCAACTGACACGAACAATTATACCAATTTGCAGTTGGAAAAATAACTAAAAAAAAAAAAAACCCCCAACAAAAAAAACATCGGAGATGGGACTGTCGACGAGATAAATGAGAGACGAAACGTTAACGAGACCACCAAAGACCGAACGAAGATGAGATGCGTGACAACAGCGGACACTACTCGTGGGGGGCGTAACGCATCGTCGTTACCCTGGACCTTTTCACTCTTCGGTTTGGCCGCGCACGTGTGTGTGTGTGTTGTGTGTGATAAAGCGGCGGGTTTGGACTCATGAAAATCCGACACGTAAAATGGAATACCGCTGCGTGGAAATGCACGAAGATTTGCCGTATCCTAGACGAAGATAAACGTGGATTTGGTCAACGAAGGTGCGAGAAATCTGAGTTGCGACGCGACAGAGACAGAGACAGAGACAGAGAAAAAGAGAGAGAGATAGTGAGAGAGCCCGGAGGCTGGACGAAACGGGAATAATCGTTGGAGAATGAGGTGAGATGTAAGGTCGCACGAAACTCGAACGAAATTACACTTGAGAGTCTCGTTCGAGTTTTATTTTTTTTTTCACTTATTATCGTATACGATTTTTTTTTTTTTTCATTTATTATCATGATTTCATCTCTCTTGATTTATATCTGCAGGTGTATATATATAATATATATGTGTATATATATGTTAGGGTGGATCTAATTTATGGCCTAAGAAAAAAAAAATCCATCCATCTTCCAAATTATTCTAGACCATAAAAAAAAAGAAATTTTTTTAGATTTTTCTGTCGAATTTTTCAAATTCACCCTCTGCATTGCCCGAATTCATTCGAAAGTTTTGAAAATCATTCATATTTCCGATTTTGATAAAAAAAAAAACGGTGGCGAAAAAAAAATAAAATCAATCGCCTAAAAAATGTTAATTACAAAAAAAAAAAAAAACTATACCACGAAAAACACGAAAAAAATGTTAGCAACTATCCGGCAAACATAACCTAAAAAAATACTCAAAAATCATTTTTCATTCTCATCAATAAAAACTTGCAGAAATATTTTTTTCAACTCGAAATAACGGATCGCGTCGATAAAACTTATGATCTCCAATTTGACACAATGCAGGTGGATTAATAAACAAAAGAAAAAAGTGATCAACACAACCAATAGTCCCATTGATAATTATTCACCGATAAAAACATTTAATCTATATTCAACAATTTCTTTTTTATTTATTTATTTTTTTCACGAGAGTCGATGAAATTCAAAAATTTGTATCATCTATGCGGGAAGCTCTTGGAATAGTTTTCGATTGGGGGTTGAATTTCATCAGGTGTGTCGATGTGTACTACGCAATTCAAATCTGAAGATTCTCGTTTTTCGATTCTCGAACATTTGTTTTCTTTTTTTTTTCTTTCACGACACACCCTAATATAAAAATATATATATATATATATATATATATATAAATATATGTGCTTTACGATCTCGTCGTGCTTTCATCCCCATTCTCACGGTAGCCGGGTGCGCACCGTCATACAGCATCCCCAAGTCCCTCACACACACACACACACACACACACACAAACACACACTTGAACACACTTACACACACTTACACACACACACACAAAATCCGCGATAATTAATGGCGTTGCAAGTAATTGGACAGCACTCGGCAACGCCACTTCTCATACACACGATAATCCCCTCGTGTCTCCAACGGTGATTTGTCGCGTCGTCCGCAAGCCTCTGCCCCCCTCCCCTTCCCTTTCATCCCCCTCTTCCCCCCCCTCCTCGCCCCCCGTTAGACGCGAAACGTATGAGAAAACCTTATAAACCTCTTTCACGAAACCCGGTCGATCGTCTTCGCGTAAACCGCAATTTGTCATCGTACAACCGACAACGTCGCCGGGCCGACGGAATTTTCCACTTCCCCCTCCCCCTCCCCCCCCCCCCCCACCCGCGGGTTACATTCCCCGTCTGGAAAAATTCTTTCCTCCCCAAATAGCGAAGAAAATGTTTTTTTTTTCTTTTTAATAAATATTTTTTTTTCTCAATTTTATTTTCTTCTTCTTTTTTTTTCATTTTTTTATTGTTTTTTTTGCCGTTGAAAAACACGTGCGCGCCGTACCGGTCGATGAGTCCATGTTTTTTTTTTTTTACGTTGATTTTCCAGCCGCCGGGGGTTTTATCGAGTTATTTTCCAAGCTCGGAGCTTTTCCCGGCTTCGAGTCAACCTGTTAGGCAGGAAGAGACTCGCGTAGATATTTTTTTATTATTATTTTTTTTTTTTTTAGGTTTTTGTTTTCTTTGTTCTCTTGATTTTTTTCTTTCTTTATTTTCTTGATTTTTTTCTTTCGTTCGTAATTCAAGCGGATACAGAGAGATTCTGTTGTTAGGTGTTTTTTTTTTTTTCGTCGTATTTCTTTTTCCATTCGATCGTAATATAATATTTTTTCAATAAATCTTTTTTGTATTTCTTGTTTTTTTTTTTTTTTTTTTTTACGTTTGTAATTCAAGTGGATACAGAGATTCTACTTTTTTCGTCCGTATTTCTTTTTCCATTCAATCGCGATGAAATATTTTTTTTCCAATTATTTTTTGTATTTTTTTTATCCAATCGTGATGAAATATTCTTTCAATGATTTTTTTTTATCGTGTTTTGATGTTGCGTTTCGTTTTTTTTTTTCAAATCTACTGGTCGTGATCGATTCGTGATGGGGATTTTTTTTAAATTCATTCACGTACATATACTCTAGGCTGAATGAAAGAAACAAAAAAAAAAAAAAAAAAAACGTTTGAAAAAAAAATTAAAAACAATAATTTAAAAAAATTAAAAGTCATAATAATAATAATGATAATTTTTCGTATTCGACGTATACCAGAAATGATTTATTCACCGCGTTTGTTCCACCTGCCATCGTATTATCAACCAGCGAATTTCATCCACAATCGTTGAAGTCTATTGTTCCAGAAAATTTACTAGATAACTTTTGAATCGCTCGGCCCCGGCAATAATAATAAATAATAATAATTCCCTCGACGATGAAAAAAAATCTAAATTTTGAAATAAATAAAAAAATTATTAACTTTAATTTATTTCGAAATTTAGATTTTTTTTTTCATCGTCGAGCGAATTTAACAGTGATGGTTTTTTTTTTTTTTTTTTTCTTTTCATGATTTCACAATTATTCTTGGTGATAAAAATGTATCATCAACGATTATATCAATTACCCATAACAATTCGAACAAATCATAATCGCACGAATGATCAACAATTAAAAATACAATCCGTTTGACAAAAAAAAAAACAACAAAACAAAACAAAACAAAACAAAACAAAACATCAATTTTACAATACATCGACATCATCATCACCAACACATTCCATCATATCAAATATCAACCGTAAAAAAAAATACCCACATAATTCCACCAAACCATAATCCCACGAACAATCAATAACAATAATCAAAAAAAAAAAAAACAATCTCTCTTCTGTTTCCCAAAAAAAAAAACCCCAAACAGGTAAACCCCACGGACGATCACCGATCCACCGACCCAAGAAAGCCCTCGAGAGTTCGTCGTTCGTTCGTCGTCCCCCGACGACAAACCACCGGACCACCCCAACCGGAAATGCATAAGGATCGTCGTACGTCGCGCGAGCCACGTTTCCGCGCGATTCATCGCAAGCGTCACAAGCGCCATCACTTTCGAGCCCCCCGAACGTCGACCCAGCCCCCAACAATCCACGACGACGACGACGACGACGCCACCGAAAATTCCTTCAAAATCGTTATGTTGGAAAAAAAGCGTCATCCCCTACGCGGCAGTTACGTTCCCGCTTTGCTTCTTCTGATCGGCAGTTGCGCCCTGCAATCGCGCGCAGCCGCATTTCCCGATTGGACGGATTGTCCGGCGGTTTGCCGTTGCAAATGGACGTCCGGCAAAAAATCCGCGCTATGTCCGGACGCCGGTTTGACCGCATTGCCCGCGACTCTGGACCCGGACATGCAGGTACTCGATCTTTCCGGCAATCGCATACCCTCCCTGGGCTCCGAGGTCTTCAAACGCGCCGGACTGGTCAATCTTCAACGTGTCTTCGTTCGCAACGCGGCCGTGCAAAAGATTCACGTCGATGCGTTTCGAGAAATGGGAATACTCGTGGAAATCGATCTGTCGGACAACGATCTGCGGAGTCTTCAACCCGGAACCTTTCGCGGCAACGACAGACTTCGTATTCTCATTCTAAATGGCAATCCATTGGGAACCATAGTGTCCCAACAATTTCCCACGCTTCAACACCTTCGCAATCTCGAACTTCAGCGTTGCGGGCTCAAGGAGATTCAAGGTCACGCGTTCGCACGTCTGCCCGGTCTGGAATCCCTGAAGATAGATCAGAACGATCTGGAATTTTTGGAAAGTTCCGTCATAAGTGATCTTCAACGTTTGACGACTTTGACGATGGATGCCAACAATTGGAACTGCGATTGTCGTCTTCGTGATTTTCGCGATTGGATCATTTCGGAAGGTTTGCCGAGAAAATTGTACGCGACTTCGCAGATTTGCCGGGAACCCGGAAGACTTCGGGATCGTCGATGGGAAACCGTGGAATCCGATGAATTTGCCTGCGAACCGGAAGTCTTCGTGCTGGCGAATACTCTTCACGACGACACGATTGGCAATCTCAGTCTGGCTTGTTTGGCAACCGGTGATCCACAACCGGAAGTATGGTGGCAATTCAACGGTGGTCATCTTAATTTCACGAGGATCGAACAAACGTTTTCCGAAAGTTACACGACAAACAGCGAAATTCTCAATCGTGACAGTTTCACAGCGATTGTTCAACGTTGGAACAATTTGACGATTTACAACGCAACTGAAGCTGATGCAGGTGAATACGCTTGTTTTGCGAAGAACGTTGCATCGACTGCCAAGGATTCTGTCAATATTGTCGTTCCACGTGCGTTCAGCGCTCCGACTTTGTCCCAAACCGACGATTGGCTCTTGTGGATGACCTTGGCCGGCGGTGCGACAGCCGCCATCTTTGCTTCCGTAACCGCCATCTTCTTGGTCATCTGTTTGTGCGGTAATCATCGCGGAAACAACGAGAAACGTGAAAAAAGAAAATTCAAAGGCAGTTCGAGTTTCGGTGATCAGGAAAAAAAATTGTTGGATCTTTCGGTGACGACGACGACAACGGGTAATGTAAGTGGTAATTTGAACGATCGTTCCAGCGGTCATGGAAGCTTGAACGATACTTGCAGCCCCGGAGATTTCGAACTCAACGAACGCGACTGTTACGACGAGGTCATAAATGCCACTAGCGTCACTGTCGAACGTTTCAGATCCGACAACAATGTTAATTCTTGTTCCCGAAACGTTGTCAATTGTCAAAATGTTTTTCCACCGCCTCCACCGGAATTCACGACCGGAGTTTTGCCAACTGGAATATTCGGCAATATTTTCATATCCGTATCCGTGCCACAAGATGGAGAACTTTGTTATCCGGATTTGTTGGATATTCCTTGTCACGCGGCTTGTGGAAATGACGATGAAAAAAATTTTGGTAATCAACGAAAATCCGGAACTTCGATGATCGCGAATTTTGCGACTCTGCCGAGAAGAAATTTGCGAAGCAACGTTGGGGATCTTGGATCGCCTTATGACAATATGGGACCGAGAATTACCGCTACCGGAAGTTCAACTTTTTCGCTTACCGATGATCTCGAATTTTCCGGGAATGGACAAAATTCACGAATCATCGAACCACCCATTGAATTCGTTTCTTTGTGAGAATACAGATTTTGAACTGTTTTTTTTTTTATTTATTTTTTTTTTTAATCTAGAGAATAAGTTTTTCTTTTTTTTTTTTCGTGGAAAAAAATTTGAAAATTAAATTATAATCAAATTGAATTCGAATAAGGAACAAACAATAACGAATAAATCAAAATGGAGATGGGGGAAGAAACGAAAATCGTGTTTACACATATGAAAAGAGTGAGAGAGAGAAAGAGAGAGAAATAAATTAATAAGTTAAGATCTAAGATCACGAAGGTGATTAAAAAATTAAGAAATGATGTGACGTCTCAAATTTTCGAATTTTCATTGTTTCGAGAAGGTCCATCCAAGTTCTTAATGTTAGTCTCGACCCTTCGACGTCACCGGGGGGGTCAAAATGACCCCGGGCCCAACTTCGAGCCAAAAAAATTACGTAAAATAAATTAAAAATTGGAAAACTTGAAAATTGTAAAAGTCACGATTATTTTGGGTAAAAAATGAGATTTTTCAATCATTTAACCCCTCAATGATTTATTTTTCTTCTCGCCATTTTGAAAAATTTGATAAAAAACATTTTCCACGATATTCTCATTCCCAAATTGTTCAAACTTGTACCCAAAATTTTTGCGAGTCGTTATAGAAACGATGTTCGCTAAACCGACAATTTTCATTCGATTTTATGAGATACTCGAATTTTTGGGACCTTCGAAAAATTGCGAAAAATTCGAAAAATTCGAGACGACACACTTTGAAAGAACAAAAAACAAAAAAAATAACAAAAATAAAAAAAAAAAAATAATCAAAACTCGTATATAAGTTTCATCTTGTAACGTTTAAAGAGCTAATGAGACTATACACCTTTCACTCCCCCGCCCCCCTCCCCCCTTTGTCTGTCTGCGTAATGGCTGAGTGTTTGACTCGCAACTTTGCTCGAGATGCAAGCGAATGTGAACGCGAGAGATTATATATATACATACATACATACATACACATATATATATACCCACGTTTATTCTCGCCGCCCTCCCTCCCCTCCCCCTTAAAACCACTTTTACGAAAAACTTTTACCTTAGTCGCTAAAGGAGTAGTCGGAAACGGGATGGAGCCAATGTAAATATTTTCACGTGAAAAATTCTTCGTAATTTAACGATTAAACTTTTCCCCCCTCTTACTCTCTCTCTCACTCTCTCTCACTCGCTCCGTGACGGCCCGAGAGGTGTGAGAGTTAACTCTGCCAAGGAATAACGTGAACAAACTTAATTTTTTCCGTTTTTCGTTGTCCTTTGCAGAGGATAATAGAACGGGGTACATAAAGAGGCGAAAAAAAAATAAGAAAAAAACAAAAACGAATAATGATGAAGAAAAATAAAAGATAATGAGAAAGAAAAAAAATAGAGTGAAAGAGAGAGAGAGAGAGAGAAGAGAGAGAGAGAGAGAGAGAGAGAGAAAAACAAAAATTATGCCAAAGACCCTTGTATCACTAGTTTGTTAATCAAAAATACAAAATCCTCACCTGTGTAAATATTTGTTACATTATACAATGAAAGAACAAACGAAAACGTAAAAAAAAAAGAAAAAGAAAAAACCCCCAAAAAATTTTTAAAGAATCAAACAAAATTATTGATAAAAATAAATTATAAGAATAATGTACGAAAACAAAAACGAAAAAAAAAATACACCGAAAATATGAAAGATTGAAGAAAATGAATTATATGCGTAGCGAATGAATTTAAAAAAAAAAAAACAGAATTTTAAAAAATTTGAAAATAATAAATAAAAATTGAATAAATAAATAAAATATATATATATGAAACGTGCGCGAGTAATTAGATAAGTGAGAGAGAGAGAGCGAGAGAGGATCGTAAATCGGTATTTATTATGAAACGCTTTGTCAATTAATAAAACCATTGAATTTTATATGACGTGGGCTTATTGTTTTGAATTTATCGTTCTCGTCGATCGTTTTTACCCGAGCTCGTCGCACACCGGGGCTTTTGTATAATTCCAGGTTGCAGGAGGGGCCAGGGGAACGGAAGCTTTAAAACGAGCCAATTTGAATTAACGAACGTAGTTGGTAACGTTCGTGTTCGAATTGTACAAGGGGTCGTGTGTTACGGTAGGATGGACTCTCGAAAAAAAAAAAAAAAAAGAAGAAGAAAAAAAACAAATCCGTGATACGTTTTAATTACGAGGCTTGTATATTGCCTCGTGATTGTACATGACGAGTGTTCGAGGGAGGGAGGAAAAACGAGAGAGGAAGATTCATCGACGCAGTAAATACACGTTGAAAAATAATCTCGGCTAGCATTGTCCGAATTAAAAAAATTTTATTTTTTCGTTTTATTTTATTTTTTATTTTTTTTTATTTTCAGGGTGATTATTATTTGGGTCATGTCCGAATGTTTGATTTTGTCGGAGGCTCGATCGATCCGAAAAAACCATTTGAAAAATGTTCAAGCCCATCACGACGAACCTCCTAATCCAATTTTATTCTTAAATCAAAATGTTTGTCAACCAAAAAAAAATATAGAATTATTTTTAATTCTTCATGAAATCGGTAAGATACATTTTCAAAAAAAAAAAAAAGTGTTATGAAACATTCGAGTTCATGGCGAAAGAATCTTCGATCATAATTTTTTTTGCAATCGCAATTTCGATCGATTCGTTCATTAAATATATTTCTGCCTGAAAAATTAAATAAAAATCATTTTCAATTTTTCATAAAACACGTAAAATAAATGAAACATCGACTGGCGTTCTGTGTGAATTTTTTTTTTTATTTGTTTTTTTTTACATTTTCGTCGACAAGAAGATTATATGTATATTATATATATTTATTTATTTATGTACGTATTTCGATCGTCAATTTTTTTTCGGTTTCGTGTGCATTTTTTTTTTTTTTTCAGGTCCCTTCCGTATTCGAACACCCTCGGTCAACAGCTATCCTTCTTGATATCGTTTTTTTTTTTTTTTTTTTTTTTTCATGTTTCGTTGGTGTTTTTTCAAACATTTGTTTTTACGACACACCGTTGCTCGTGGAAGAAATCTCGTGATCGACATCACTCGCTGATCTTGGTACAAAATTGTGTTCCGGTTGACGATCCAAATTCGTCATATCTGAAAAATTCGAAAAAAAAAAAAAAAATTTCAGGAGATTATTGAATGACAATTATTGTTCGGTAAGTAAAATAATAATTGTAATATCAAAAAAATACTTCATTCGAGATTCTTTATTACTTATTCATTATTATTATTATTTTTTTTTTTTCATATTTTCGTCTATGAAAGAATTCTTCGTATGTTTGTTTGTTCATTTTCCATTTCTTTCTCGTTTTATAAAAACAAATTATTCGTGAAGGATTATTTTGTCGTTGTTGTTGTTTTTTTTTTTCTTCGTTGAATAAAAAATGAATCATTTGTGCAGAATTAATTGTTGTTGTTTCTTTTTATCGTCGAATAAAAAAAACAAATAATTTGTACAGGATTCTTTGCTTATTTGTTTTTTTTGTGTTTTTTTTTTAAATTTAATACAATGTATTCATTTGAAAAATTATGTACCTCTCGTTGCAAGCAGTACCGCCCATGGACCGTCGATTTGTTGATTGCATCGATGCATCTGCCGATGCATTACCTGGGCCTGATCGTAAACCGTTGGTGCTTCGATCCACGCACCGATGTTTCTCAAACTCTCCAAACGTTTTCTCGATTCGTCGTAATCAATCGCACGACGTCCTACCACAATCGACCATTTTTTTTTTCATTTTTCAAATCGTATTATCAATCGATAAATTTAAAAAAAAATTATCAATCATTGATATTAGTAATTTCGAAAAAAAAAAAAAATCGGTAAAATAAATTTTTAAAATTGAAATTAATGACGATTCAATATTATTTGAATGTTAATTACCTGAAAGATCGAAATTTTCCGAATTTTCCGGCTGATAATTGAGATAGCCGTCGTTCGTGGATTCGACAAAATTTTTTGGCACATTGGGTTCGTCATTGACGACGGAACCGGAACGTCCGACGCGAGGATAATTCACCATACCGGCGTTACCATCGACTCGGGCGAAACTCGCCATCGCCAGATGTCTTCCGGTTCGTGGATATGGAAAAATTCCAATCGCACGTCTCTCGTTCGATCTTATCTCTCGACCTCCTGAAAAACACACACCCCACACACACACACACACACATCCACAAAAACCAACGAACCATTAATATACAAATTAAAAAAAACGACGAAATGACTGAATAAAATTTATGAACGTTATTTCGACAATCACAAATATAAATTGTTACTTTGGATATTTCATTTGATTTGGAATTGCTTTGGTCGAATTATTTTCTTATTGTTTTTGAAGCTTTGACGATTACGACCGAATTTTTTTTAATTTTTAAAAAATTGGATTTAGACTTCTATTTTCAACTTTTGATTCGAGTTTGAGAAGATTCCTACATTATCGACGTTATTGGATAGCAAATTTATTTTGGTCTTTTATTGTCTTTTGAAAATAATTAATATTGATTATACTTCGATCCATCAATTGATTGAGAATTTATAACAATTTTTTTTTTTTTTACGATTCAATTTTCATTTGTAGAATAAATATCCTCGATTGTACTTTGCTTCATCAATTTCGAATTAATCGATGGATCTAAGTACGATCAATATCGATCATTTCCAAAATAAATACGGTCAAAACAAAAATATTGAAAATATCAAAAATATATGATACTCAATAAAATTTCAAAAAAATATATAAATTCGGTCCACAATCGCCAAAGCATCAAAAACAATTCCAAAAATAAGTTTAAAACACCATAAATACATATTTATTCAATATACTGACGGTTAAGAGACGTTCCGAATATGAAAATAACCAGCACGATGCACAGACAATTTTTCATATCGAAAAATTTATTTTCCCTTCAACTCCAACGTTCTCAAAAAATCTCAGAACGAACGAAAAAACACAAAAATAAATAAAAACGTAACTCGTCGGAGTTTTAAATTGAAATAATTTTTCAATGTATTATCAATTGGATTTTTTTCTCGTGGTTTTTCCTGTCTCTCTAGATGTGTGTGTGTTGTTATTGTGTGTTGCAAGCTTGAAGAACACGATGATACTGAATACCGGTGGCTTTTCACCGAGGGATTTTATACCTCCCGCCGTTGTCGAAGTTTTGCGCTTCCTCCTCCTCCCCCCCCCCTCCCTCGCCCCCTTCGTCGTCGTTGTCTCTCGCTTTTCGCGCCCTTCTTTATCCCTCAGTTCATCCTCCGCCCACCGTATCAACCCTCGTACACAATCACCCGTATCCCCGATTCTTCGGCCCAACGGGTTACGATTAATTGAACGTAAAAATCCGTCGTGATAACGAATAAATCACAAACTCCAACAAAATCACGTTTTCAACATCAATTAACGCGAATAATTTTACCCGAGTTCATAAAAATATTTCAAACAATTTTTTTTTTTTCATCAACGTTGTTTCGTTTATTCGTCTATTTTACATTTTTCTAAATTTAATTTGGCCGAAAAAAAAAATAAGAAAAAGTTAAAAATAATGGAATTTTATTTTTTTAAGTAGAAAAATCTGCGTGTGGTCAGACGATTCAAGTGGTACGAGTCAACGGCCTTACCTACTTTCGATCGGACACGTGCCGATTTACAATGGGGATTTAGTGTAATACCTCCCCTCCCCCCCCCCCACCTCCTCCCTCCCGGAAACGCACAATCCGTGATGTTCGATTCACCAATGACAAACGGGTTTGTCTCGTTTAATGGGCACGTGTTGAAATCGTAATTTTCGAGATTACAAGCGATCAACGAATTCGTGACAATGCTTTATCCCATCGATATGGACGAGCTTTTGGACCGACACATCGTGAGGCTTATTCGAGCTTCGTCGACGCAACCGGATCTAACAAGTATTTTTATTTTTCTGTTTTTTTTTTTCTTTTTTAATCGATTGCGCATAAAAGTTCGAACGATCGAGACACGATGCAACAAATTTTTTTTATTGTTCCGTTCATACAAACAGAACGAAAAAAAAGTGTCGTTGATGAAAAAAATAAAAATGATTTTTTCAATAACGCTCATCCGAAAATTTCGATTTTTTTCAATTTAAACAAATAAATTAGGAAAAACTTTGAATCAGGCCCACTTGATCTGAGGACTCTATTTTTCCGTTTACTCTTATTATATATTTTCATGATATTAATTACGTTGCAATAAACATTTTTATTTTATTTTTCATTTGAATTTTTATGAATAAAAAATATATATTGTGTGAAATTAAAAAAAATTAAATTTATCCTGTTTTTTTCGATATATTAGATATATAAACAATTTAAAAAATTCTCGATTTAAATTCTTGTGAATTAAAAAAAAAAAAATATCGTGTGAAATTAAAAAAGAATGAAATTTATCCTGTTTTTTCCGTTCGTTTTGTTTCTTCTTTTCGTTGTTGTTTTGTTTTGTTTTTTTTTTTTTTTTCAAGCGGCCAAAGCAACGAAACACAAAAAAAAAAAAACAAACTAGATACACAAACTCCTTAATCTCGACTGCTGCGATAATTAATCGCAAATACGACGATTAAAGTCTCATAGCGTAAAACGTCGTTTCCATGCAATGTGTTTGACCGTAAACCAAACGATTCATTTGAATGCAAAAGACACCGGTGTCCGGACGACGGATTTTCCGGGTTTATCGTTCGCTCGCAGTGTCTTTGCGCCTCTGGGGGGGGAGTCTTCTCTCATAAAGGAACCTAATCAGCAAACGCTACGATATTGCTTCCCCCCCCCCCCCCCCCACGAAATTACGATCGATAAACGTTTTGCATTATCAATTTCCCACGTTGTCCGAATAATGATCCCGTTTGTTCACGATATAATCGTAACACGATGTTCACACGTTTATCATTATCGAAAAAATTCAATTAACACAATTACGTTCTAAAATCATTATTAGAATTTCAAGGTCGTATTGAGGCAGCTTTAGTCACCTAAAAAATTGGAATTTTCTTTTCTTTTTTCCATAAAATTATCAATCCAAATTTAAAATAAATCCTTATAAAATAATTTCCTTTTTTTCTTGGCTAGATTTATTTTTTTATACTTTTGAACAATATTTCAGGCTTCAAACGAAAATAAAAATTATTTCATATGTTTGATAATTGTTAGGGTTAACGTCGACGAAAATTATTTTATAGATGACTTATGATTTCGAAATAATTAGCCGATTCTGGGCCCCTCGGTTGTACGCAATATTGTGTTAATCTTAATCTCGAGAGTCTTCGCTACGTGAAAATTTATGGCTTTGGGCAACATTACCGAAACCAAAATTACGATAATTTGTCAATTAACGAGGGACCATCCTGCGGCCTCGAATTCAGTCCGGACGGATAAATGGCGAAATTTCCTCCCCTCCCATCCCTCCCACCGAATTAGCAAACAGTATGTTTGAATCATATCCCACCCTTAATACATCAATGTCATTGATGAATAATTTTTCAAAAATGTAGTCAAGCAGAGTTGTAATCACTCAAATGATACATAATGATATTCCGTAGTCCATTATTTCGTAGCCCATTGACGAAAGATGTTAATCTCTCCACAAAAGCGTCAACGGAAACTATTTTTCATTTCTTATATATTGTCGTATAACCATTTTTGGCTACGGTGTTCGTTATAATTTTCATCGAATGTACCAATGAAAAGCTGCATTCTGGAATTTTTTCCGATTTTTCGAATCGATGGTTTGGAAATTGGAGGGGCGGGGGGGAAGGACACTCCGATGACGACTTTGAAAGCGAATATCTCGCGACCGAGGGGTCGAAATGCAAAGGGTCTCGGAACATTTTAAATTGCATTTGAGAAGACCCATCGAAAGACACCCCACTCGATGGGGCGAGCAAAAGAAAAAATAAACATTTCGAGTTCACTTTTTAATCCGTCGAAGGTGTCAACATTTTTTGTTTTTTTTTTTTTTTTCAATGTTATCATTTCCGTTTTTTGGGTCGTCGAATCTACGTTCGTGTGGCAAATTTCATCTCAATCGGTACATAAATAAGAAAATGGGAGGACTGTGACACACAGACAGACAAACGGACGGACATACAGAAACCACAAAAATTCCCAGACTTCTGGGGTCCCCTAAAAAATACAGGAACAAACTATCAAACTCCACGCAATTCTCATATTTTATTAAAGTCTCGTCAGTCCAAAATCAATTCATAACAATTACATCTCAAAAAAAAAAAAAAAAAAAAAAACATAAAAACAGAGTCACCCGATCGAATCCTTCACTTCTTTTTCTTCACGGCTTTCGTCATCAAAGCCTTGACGGCGTATTCGTAAATTTCCTTATTTTTACATTTCAATCTTTCAATCTCTTTGCGAGCTTCCACAAGTTTCTGCGACGACTCGTCATCATTGTCCTCATTGCATCCCTCATTATAATCCTCGTAACGATGAAAATTCAAAAGTCCATCGTCGTCGACATTCGCGATCACATCGATAACATCATTTTTCCCACTCTCATCGGATATTCTCTGAAGCTGACGTATCTGCAATTTGGGTCTCAAAGTGTCGTCTCGAAAGTTTCGATGAGCCGGTGCGAAACTGGCCGAAGTGATGGCCCCCTTGTGATTTATGGTGCGTACGATTTGTCGACTGGGAATGTCCCAAAAATGTACAGCTCCGTCCGTCGAACCGGACAACAAAACTCGACAATCGGTGGACACGGACAGAGCGGTGACGCTTCCGGTGTGACCGCGAAACATCGCATTCCCAGATTTGTCTGTCGTCGAGCTTGCGGACACGTGATAATCCGTACCGCGAGGGGGATCGCGAAGATCGAACTGCATGATCAAACCGTTTGACGAACCGACAAAGAGTTCGACTTCTCTGATGTCGACGCAAACCGAAGTGAGCGGCGCGTCGAACACGAGAGTGAGAAGAAGCGAACCGCCGTTGGTGTCGTATATTCTGGCGGTGCGATCGAGCGACACGCTGACCAGTCGAGCTTGGGCTGCGAAGTTGCCGTAATGAAGATCCTTCACCGGCAGCGAATGATCCGAAAAGCCGTGAGTAGGCGCGCAACGTTCGCCATTATTCGCAAACTTGGCCAGCGACCAGACGAACACCAAACCGTCGTCGCCGCCGCTGGCAAAGTTGGAACCGTCCTGACAGAATTTCAAACAGTTTATCGTCTGATAGTGCCGAGCGACGGTGCCGAGCAATCTGCCGGTGGTCAATTGCCAGAGGAAGAGCTTTTCGCCGATGGCCGCCACGCAGTACGAGCCGTCCGACGTGCAGGCCAGAGCGGCAACCTTGCCCGGAGTGGTCAGACGCAGATTGGATAGCGGCGCTTGGCTGTTCAGCGCCCACGCGTAAAGACGCGGCTTGGTCACGTCCGCCCCTATCGCGTACGTGTCGCCCACGATCTGCAGCGTGCGATGGCCCAAGGCCGCCGCATTTTTGTAGGTCGATAGGAGAGATCCCGTGAGAGGATCCCAAACAGCGGCGCTGTACGTTTCTCCGGAACTGTCACTCGTTATCACGACTTCTCTGGCGTTCTTCATCGTTGCGGCTCATAAGAGTCGAGGGGATGAAAAAAGATTGGCGAACGCGGGTGGGGAAAATCTAATGGATTGCAAAAAAAACTTGTTAGATCGGTGAATTGAAATCTATAATAGTTTTTTGTGCATTTAGCAAAAAGATTTGGCAATGTTTGTTATCAGTCTTTTGAAAACTCAGAAGAACACGAGCGATTTTTGCAAACGGAATGAAATAAAAGATTTTTAGGTTATTCTTCCTCAAATCAAAAATAAAATCGTGCAAAACAAATTGTCACGATTTAAAAATGTTAAATGTTTGTCGATGTTTGTTGTTACCTGAGTTTGGTTATGTTTCGGATAACACGCGTGGTATGACAATTACCGTGGGGGCAACCATTTTGTTTTTTTTTTCTTTCCTGGTTTGGCTCGTGTCACGGAGCAGGGAGCACGAAGATTAGGATGGAGAAAACCGAATGCAATTTTTTTTCAAACTTTGATTCACAATTTTGTGCGCGGTTAGGACGGCGCCACCGTCGGAAAAATTCGGGACAATAGGGCGGTTGCTTTTTGCCCGCCATTTTTATTCAATATCCCCCCACCACCCTACTATCGTACCTACAAATTTCTTCGATACCGACTGTCCATCTTAACTCTTTTATCGACAGTACACCTCAACTGTTTTATCGACGGTTGGCGAAGAGATTATCTTATAAAATAATTGGAAATAGTGTTAAAAAATACAACCAGTGCTCCGAACACGATTAGAGCACCGGAGGGATAATAAAATCCACTTACCGACCGATGATAAGAGCCCTGGATCTGCTTCGATGTGAGTTCCGGACCGGGCGATTCGAAAGACAAAGGATCCAACGTCGATATCTCGGTGTCAGCTCCATTCCACACACACGCACACAAACACAGAATCACCAAATCACTAAATCACTTTCACAAACACTTTAACGATTATGTTTACAGCTCAAACTTTATTTTCGAACAATCTTTTCGATTGACTCGAATATTTTTACTTGTTCAGCGCGACGCGAAAAATTGTAAGGTCGCACGAAGCCCCGCGCGTGTCGTGCCACCTTTACGTCGAATCTAATCTATTGGATTCTAAAAAAAAAGAAAGAACTACTTCGTCGAACACGACAGCAAATTATTCAAAGATAAAAATCAAATATTTTGGAACAATTGAATGTTTGAAGGTGACAAAAGAGAGTCCGATGCGTCAATGGCGTCGGATGCTGTTTGATCGATTGTTCAACGACATTTCGATCGCGGGGTGACGCCAATTTTTCAAACTCACCCATCGACCGCATTATTTCTATGCCCAAGCCCAAAAATGGTCTCAAAGGTTAATTCGAATGTCCAATTTACTTCGACCGATCATTTTGTCATTAATTTCATTAATTTAACCAAAATTTTCGACATAATTACCCATCCTTCGGGGACCGACGCTACGTACTGCCGCGGATGGCCGTTGATATACCGGGGACGCCGGGGACTGCGCGCGCAGACACCCCCGAACATCCGATTTGCGTTTTTTCGAATTTCAACAATTGCGAGAATGCGAAAATAAGAAAAAACCATCGAGTGCGGGTCCTAATTTTATTCGAGATATAAATTTTTGATTAACAAGCTTAACAGGCTCCCAAAATTGCAATCCTGCTTGAAACGGAAACGTAATTGTATCAGCGTCCCTGATCCGCGCCTGCGCCTTGCGTCAATCATCTCCTCGCGAGATGATTAGTCGAATCGATATATCGATGAACATCGATTCAAACCGCATCGAATTTTTTTCCCGCTGCCGCATGCGCTCGAGCTTCGAGGCTGCTCCGCCAGATGTCACGTCGACAAACGACATTTCTACGAAGAAACGTAACCTGTCGATAAGTCCCCCATTTATCTTCAATTTCACAGCCAACATTATCGACAATCACGCAAATAATGAATAACGAGAAACAGACATCAAAATATATCAATCACTTTTGATTCAATTATTTGAAAAAGTAATTGACAATAGCTGTAACCTCAATCATGAACGATAAATAATAGCAAAAGTTGTAACGAAAACGATTCTCATTTGAATAATTTGTTCGGAGCCTGGTGCTCATAATGTAGTTCCAAAGAATGAGGCTGAGTGGCGCTGCTGGTAACTTCGTCGTGAAACCCGAAAAGTCCGCCATTTTGTATTCTATTGATATGTTGGAAGTTTGGATGAAGATGACCGGTGCGATGATTTAGACACTTATTTTATATCACGTACGTTCGATTGTATAAATCTATAATAATGCTTGTATGTGAAAAATATAATATTGCTCTGCTGTTATTTCGAAAAGCCGATTGTTTTTCGTTTTTCAAATGAATTGCCAAACGTGGCTTTTTTGGTTATGTTCGAAGCGTCGGTTGACGTCGGGACGCGTTCGGTTTAGCTCTTGTGACATACAACGAAAAAAAAAAAAAACATTTTTTAGTAACACATGTAATTGAGATTGTTGAAAACGAGGTAACAGATTTTTTTCTTTCTTTTCAATTTTTTTTCCAGTTGGTCTGATCGATCTATAGTCACCGATTCGTTATCGTCATGGCTCTTCCATCGAATTACAAGCAAGTGGCGATAGCCACTTCCAGCCCCGTAGCTACAAACCGTAAGCCATCGTCGTTAGAACAAATCATTTTCATATCTTTTCGACAACTAAATTATAACGAATCAATGTTTTTATTTTTTTATAGAGCGTTTGAGAGCTTCGGGAGGAAGCAGCAGCGGCTCGGGAGCCAACGTAAGTATATCGGCTGTTTCACATAATTGTCATTTCGAATTATAATTTCGAAATATTTCCATAATTTCATGTCCGTATGTCGCTTTGGATGATTCTTTGTCGAATAAAAATCTCTGATTTTGGCAAAGAGTCCACGAATTGTCTCCTTTCCGAGTTTCGATCGAACAATGATCAAAGTTAACCCCAAAAAAATTAACATTTTTGTATTAACGAACATGATCCGAATATACAGAAAGATGCGCAGAGTCCGTTCGTCCAGACGCCTCACGGCCATCCGGGCTTCACGCCCCAGAAAGTCGGAAAGAACTCGCCGGTGAGAATCGATTTAAAAAAAAAAAAAACATTCTATCGCTAACGACGACGACAAAAAAAATTGTTATTTTACGTAAATGTGTCTCAGGCCGATTCGAGACTTCCGAAGCCTCCCAAGCCGCCCGAGAAGCCGCTGATGCCCTACATGAGGTACAGCAGAAAAGTTTGGGACCAGGTGAAGGCTCAAAATCCAGAACTTAAGCTCTGGGAGATCGGAAAGATCATCGGTCAGATGTGGCGAGATTTGCCCGAAGAGGACAAAACCGAATTCATCGAAGAGTACGAGGCGGAGAAGGTTCGCCTTACAATTTCAAATTTCGATCGATCACTTTTTAACAGAATAATTCAAAATCATTATTAATTTTTTTTTTCTATTTTTTTTTTTCTATCGCAGGTCGAGTACGAAAAGAGTTTGAAAACTTATCACAACTCGCCGGCATATCTTGCTTACATAGCCGCGAAGAATCGAGGAAAATCCGGTAATTTTGCTCAATTTTAATCTTTTGAATAAAATCAAAAATAATTTTCAAAAAATACATTCTCTTGTATTTTGTTGTTAAATGCGACGAAACATCGTTCTGTCTCGACGAAAACTTGTGTGAAAAACAAAAAAAAATAATACACAAGTTAAATCAGGCGGTAATGATGATTCGCCGAATTTGATTTATGCTAAACGTCTTGTATCTAAAACACAGCGTTGTGTGTAGCACAACAAAGTAGCGACGATCGGGAAACTCACGAGCGTTCGTCCGGTAGCAGCAAGAGCCAGGCGGCTCAGGATCGTCGTATCGATATTCTACCGGCCGAGGATGAAGATGGTAAAAAGCAAAAATAAAAAATAAAAAATTGATGAATTTTTTAATAAATTCAAAAAACAATCAAACCTGACCTTTAAATTCACGATTAATTCGTGAAAATTTCAAACTCGCAGATCAGGACGATGGATATTCCGTGAAACACGTTGCTTACTCGCGTTACACGAGAAATCATCGTTTGATCAATGAAATATTCAGCGACACGGTCGTGCCGGATGTTCGCTCGGTCGTCACCACCCAAAGAATGCAAGTACTGCGCCGCCAGGTTCAATCTCTTACGATGCATCAGGTAAATTAATATAAATAAATATATCTATAAATAAATAATGATTAACATTAATATTAATTTTATATTTTTTAATTATCAATATGTTTATCTACTTATATAACTTTGCTTCCTAATTGAGTGAGCCATGTTATAGTTAAATGAATGTTATTTTTTTTCAAGATTTTCATTTCACCATGTTCAGAAGCAAATTCCAAATTTCGACTTTTTTTTCGAAAAATCAATTCTCAACTAATTTTTTTTTTTTTTCGTACGAATTGCAGAAAAAATTGGAAGCGGAATTGCAGTACATAGAAGAAAAATTTGAGGCCAAAAAGCGAAAATTCATCGAGACGAGTGAAATATTTCAAGAAGAATTGAAAAAGGTAAAAAAAAAAAATTAAAAATTAAAAAAAGGTAACTCATTAAAAAAAAAGTAACTAACAATATCAAAAATTTCTCTCACTCAAGCACTGCAAACCCGCGGTCGGCGAGGACGCTTTCAAAGAAATGGTCGAACGTCAGTACGAACTTTTGCGTCGCGACAGATTGAAGGGAACCGAACAAACCCGTTCGGAAAATCCAACGTCAAACGAAACAACCCCGACGTCCACGCCAACATCGACCCCGGCCCCCATGACCGACGACACATCAACGGACATAAACGTAAGTCGATCCATCCCCGAAAACTCAAAGTTCCCACTCGAACCCCGACGCTTCACACTGTTTTTTTTTTTTTTTTTTTTTTTTGCGTTTACACGATTTCTCCATCAGCTTTCATCGTTGAATTTTCAGATGATCGGAACTAACGACATGCCGGAAAAGAAATGTGCCGAGCCGGAAAAACCCGTGGCCATGGATACGAAGAAGGACAGTCCGTCGCCGCCTTACGTCGAAGCCAAATCGGATTCGCCGGGACAAACGACAACGGCTGGGTCGTCGACGAACAATTCGGCGATGTATTCGAGCGCGGTCAGTCCGATTCATCATCAGCCGCTTCCGCAGCCGCCTCAGGCGCAGCCGCATCCGACGCCACAAGCGATTCAGCAACAACAACCGCCTCCACAACCGCAACAACAAGCGCCACAACCGTCGCCGGTTCCGCAACAACAGTCTATACCGCCGCAAAGCGTTTCGCAGCATTCTCAAGGCCCGCAAGCTCAGCAGGTGCAACCGCAGCATCAGCACCAGCCTCCGGGTCCCCAGCCGCATCCCCAACCTCAGATGCATCCCCAACAATCTCCTCAGCAGCAGCAGCAACATCCACAACCGTCGCAGCAACATCCTCAACAATCCGTTCAGCATCCTCAAGGCCCGCCGCAGCATCCGCAAGGACCGCAGCAGCCGCACGCGCCTAACCAGCATCCTCAGCAAGGCCAGCCGCATCCGCAGGTATTGCAGCAGCAGCAGCAGCAGCAGCAGCATCCGCAAGGTCCTCAATCGCAGCATCAACAGGGACCCCTATCGCAGGGTCCTCATCAGCCGCAGGGTCCACAATCGCAGCATCAGCAAGGTCCTCAGGGTCCTCAATCGCAGCATCAGCAAGGTCCTCAAGGCCCTCAGCCGCAGCATCCACAGGGACCGTCTGTTCAACAACATCCATCGCAGGGTCCTCAGCATCCATCGCAAGGTCCTCAACATCCATCGCAAGGTTCTCAACATCCATCGCAGGGTCCTCAACATCCATCGCAAGGTCCTCAACATCCATCGCAGGGTCCTCAACATCCATCGCAGGGTCCTCAACATCCATCGCAGGGTCCTCAACATCCATCGCAAGGTCCTCAACATCCATCGCAGGGTCCTCAACATCCCTCGCAAGGTCCTCAACATCCCTCGCAGGGTCCTCAACATCCATCGCAGGGTCCTCAACATCCCTCGCAAGGTCCTCAACATCCATCGCAGGGTCCTCAACATCCATCGCAGGGTCCTCAACATCCCTCGCAAGGTCCTCAACATCCATCGCAGGGTCCTCAACATCCATCGCAAGGTCCGCATTCCCAGCAAGGAGGACCACATCCCCAGCAAGGAGGTCCACATCCATCGCAGGGTCCTCAACATCCATCGCAGGGTCCTCAACATCCATCGCAAGGTCCTCAACATCCATCGCAGGGAGGTCCACATCCTTCACAAGGAGGTCCCCATCCTTCACAAGGAGGTCCCCATCCTCCACAAGGAGGTCCCCATCCTTCACAAGGAGGTCCCCATCCTTCACAAGGAGGTCCACATCCTTCACAAGGAGGACCGCATCCGTCTCAAGGAGGTCCACATCCTCAACAGGGAGGTCCACACTCGCAACAGGGAGGTCCACACTCGCAACAGGGAGGTCCACACTCGCAACAGGGAGGCCCGCATCCTTCACAAGGAGGACCACATCCTTCGCAAGGAGGACCACATCCTTCGCAAGGAGGACCACATCCTTCGCAAGGAGGACCACACCCTTCGCAAGGAGGTCCACATCTTTCTCAGGGAGGTCCACATCCTCAACAGGGAGGTCCACACGCGCAACAGGGAGGCCCGCATCCTCCACAAGGAGGTCCTCATCCTTCACAGGGAGGTCCACATCCTTCACAGGGAGGTCCACATCCTTCACATCCATCCCAGGGAGGAGGTCCACATCCATCGCACCCATCGCAGGGAGGAGGTCCCCATCCTTCACATCCATCGCAGGGAGGAGGCCCACATCCTTCACATCCATCGCAGGGAGGAGGTCCACATCCTTCACACCCATCGCAGGGAGGAGGTCCACATCCATCGCAGGGAGGAGGTCCGCATCCCTCCCAAGCCGGAGGTCCACATCCTCAGCAGGGTCCCCAACATCCTCAGAACCCGCAACAGAATCCGCACCAGCAGCCGCAGCAACATCCGCAGCACTCGTCCCCGTCGGGCCATCACGGTCAACAACAGGGCCCACAACAGCAGCAGCAGCAGCAGCAGCATTCTCAACAGGTTCAGCAACATCCGCATCAAGTTCCACAGCATTCGCAGCAGCATCAGCACGTGCAGCAACAATCCGCTCAACAGCAGCAACATCAACAGCACCCGCAACAACACTCCCAGCAGCATCAACAGCCGCCCTCGCACATTCAACAACAACAGCATCAACAGGCCCAACAACAAGCCCAGGCGCAGGCCCAACAAGTTCAGCAACAGGCTCAACAGCAAGCCGCTCAACAGGCACAACAGCAACAGCATCAGGCGCAACAGCAGCATCAACAACATCAACAATCGTCGCAGCAACAGCAGCAGCAGCAGCAGCAGCAGCATCAACAGGGACCCCAATCGCACGCGGTTAGTTCGGTCGCGGTTGCGCCGAACGCTCCGCCGACTCCGCCCGCATCGTCGCCCGTGCCGCCGATGCAGCAACACTCGCATCAACAACCGGTCATGATATCGAATCATTCGATGGGTCCGCATCAGGGAAATCCGGGATCGCAAGTTATGCCGCCGCAAGTGGGACCGGGAAATCCTCACGGACCGCCGCCGATGATTCCACCGGGTCAGGGTTACGGACAGCAGTATCAACCGTCGGGCGGACAACCCCAAGCGCAAAACGTGCCGCTACCGCCCCGACCGCCCCATCCGTCGTACGGCTACGGACAGCAACAGCCCTATCATCAACCCTATCCCCAGTATTCGCATCCGTATTATCATCAACCTTACGCCCAGTACTCGCCACACGCGATGGGCAGGCCGCATCCTCACGGGCCGCACAGTCCTCACAGTCCGCATTATCATCCGCAATCGCCTCACGCGCCCCAGGCGGACGGCGGCGTGCCTGGCAATCCCGGACCTGGACCGGGGGGGAACAATCCGGAGGGGGGCAATCCCGGATCTTATCCGCCACCCGCTGTACACGATGGTGAACGTTCCGGGCAACAGGACAATCCGGGCGATGGACAGTCCGATGCTAAATCCGGATCTGGATAGTAATTGACGATTTTCGTTGATTATTTGGCATTTTGGTTTTTCTTTCTTCGGTTTTTTTTTCTTTTTTTTTTTTTTTTTTGGAGATTGCTGGGCTGGTGGATCTTGTGGAGGATCGTTGGATGCAGACGATGTTTACGAAATTTATTTGAGCGACTAGCTGACGACTTTGTTTTTTTTTTTTTTTTTCTTATTTTTAAGAAAATATAGTTTTTATGAAGATTTTAAGAGGATTCGAAGAGAGATAGCGTGAGAGGTTTTTTGATCGCCTCGAGAGACTTGAGAAGGAAGATTATTGGCGCTGCGTGGAACATTGTTTTATTGTTTCTTTTTGTTTTTTTTTCTTCTTTTTTTATTGACATTTTTTGCTCTATCTTTCGATATTCTCGATCCTCGTATTTATAATTCTTAATCTAATTCAATGTAATAATCATTATTGTCTTGTCTCGATTATCGGCGAAGTGTGACTGACATTTGGAAAAAAAATAAAATAAATAAATAAGAGAGAGAGAGAGAGAGAGGGACATGGAAATATGTGGAAAGCAAATACAGGATTGTGTTGTAAACAGCCGAGTGTTTGTTTTATTTTTATTTTCAATCTTTTCTTTATTCATTTGTTCTTTTTTTTTCTTTCATTCTTCATATAATTACATTGATCGATCTGATGCAGAGCGGTAAGCGAATCCGCTGAATTTCAGAAGACGATCGAATGGGGTTGAAAATGAAACGATGGTGGTTTTTGTTTTTTGTTTTTTTTTTTTTCTGGTATTGTCGTCGCTGCTCATTTAACGGCTTTCATCTGCCACAGACCGTCGTTGAGGTAGTGACAATTTTCGACACCCACGCCTTTGTTGACTTTGGCACTGTGTGAAATTTGACAAGTGAAAAAAAGTTAATAAAAAATTGTCGATGACGTGAAACAATTTTTTTTTTTTTTTAGAAATAATTCGACGAAGATGATTTGAAAAATTAGTTTGCGAAACGTTTTTTTCTTGGCACTCACATGTCTTCGGTGGACATGGTCGTTACACCTACTGCGAGAGCGTGTTGTTTGCCTTCGGCCATCACAGCCTGTTAATCAAGGTCAAGGCTCAAATATATATATTTTAATTTTTTTTCGTTTGGAAAATTAATTCTGCAATTTACATGCGCAAGCGGATTGCAAAAATTTGTCAAAATTTCATGGCAAAAGGATACAACCACGGTGTCTTTGGCCACCGGCATCATTTTTGCTCCTTTGGACGTCAAACCGGGACACATTATGTTGGCGCCGCTGAGAACGAATCTTATTGCGCCCTTGTCAACCTGCGCCATCGGCAGAAAGAACGGATCTGAAAAGAAACAGACAAAATAAAAAGTAATCGCAAATTATTTTTTTTCAATATTTCGTGTTTGTTCGTAGATCATGGTTGATATTTTGAAAAAAAAAATTACATTTGTGAAGAAGTCGCAGAGTGGGCATCCACGGTCCTTCCCTCTGTCGAAAGAAAAGCAACTCGCCGGCTGCGTTCACCATTATTTCGATGTGATCGTGGCTGACGAAAAGAAAAAAACAAAAATTAACCTCAAATGTTGAAATGAATATATTTGAAGAAAATGTTGAAAAAAAATATAAATTATGGAGCAGAATGGAAAATGCTTACCATTTTACGATTCGAAAAGAATCCTTCTTTGGAATTATTTGATCCACGTGACTTTCCAAAAATGGATAAAAATTCAAGAGCTTGGTTCTAATGCCCTTCTGCACGGACGATTTTAGTTGCTGCACACCGGAAACACTGTCTTTCTCGTCGAACCTTGAATCGCAGATAAAAAAATTTGAAAAAAAACCCAAAACGATAAACGTGTCAGACTTTTGCAATCACGTTGGAAAATTACGATTCTGCAAACGTTTAAAAAACAAAAAAAAAGTCACAGTATAACAAACTTACTTTTTGAACATTTTAATTCGTTAATTCGGAATCCTAGACGATGGTAAAAAAAAACAGAAAAATCAATGAAACTTCCAAACGAGATTAAATTCCAACGATGAATCGCAAACGCCGTAAAACCGAACCAAAAGAAAAGCGATATCTCTCGAAATGTATTTTAGGTTATGTTTACGTCGGGGTTGTCCTCGCAGCGGCGGAGGTTAGAACCACGGAAACGAGACGTCACACGTACGCGAACGAAACAGCTGATAGATAACGCTCGCGAGTCCGTGAAAACAAATTCAGCAGCCGCGATGTCATCCACGGAAGTTCGAAGAAATAAAAACTATTCTGAAATTTTGCAAATTCGATTATATCGCAAGTTCACGATCCCATCGATTCCCATTATCATGAATTTCGACAAATCCCCGACGAAACACATAAATCACGGCCAATAGTTATCATTTGTCCCGCGAATTAACGAATTTCGATGGTAAAACCACAAATCGATCGATCGTCGTTTGAATTTCCCGCGCCGCGGTAAACGCGACTCTTCGCGCTTCGGCCAATCAGCGAATCAAACAAAATCCGCGAGTTTACCCATCTCCACGAATTTCCCTAAACTTCGGTATTATTATTATTCTTACGTTTTTTTTTTTGTTACATATACATATATACATATACACACAAAGTTAGTTATTTTTTTTTTTTTTCAACGTTACTGGGATATCGCGAGCCATTTTGTGCATCGTAAGAGCAGCTGTGCAATAATTACACGTTCGTCAATGAAACTCCCGTGAAATGTCAATGTACGTGTGAAAACCCCATTCGAACGAAATTCATCATTGTAAAAATATCGTGAAAAAAAAAAATTATAATTCGTGTTATGGTGAAAAGTTGTAGCGTGGCGCGAGATGAAACTCGCCACGTGAAATATAATTCGTATGACGAATGATAAACGTTCGTAACGTTTAACGTCGTAAATTTCGTCAAGTACATCGGGACAAAGAGAAACGTATATTTAACGTTACCTTTGTTAACCTTGGCATCGTCGTAACTCAAAGAGGTGAGTATTCGACGTTTCATCGTGTCTCCCTCTCTCTCTCTCTCTCTCTCTCTCTCTCTCTCTCTCTCTCGTGCCAATCGAGCAACGTTTAAAAATAGTTTACGCGAAAAAAAAAAAAAAGAAAAAAAAATTCCGTGACGTCCAAGATTCTCAAAATATTTTTTATTCGCAAATCCAACACGTACCACTCAAATTATTCGCGACTGATAGTTCATTGTCAATTTTCACGATTATTTTCAACGGTCTGAAACGCAAATTGCGAAAGTCATGAAAAAATATCGCTTGACCTTGTTTTTCTCGCATCCGAGTTCGACGCATCCAATCGCATCGTCGCCGCCGACTTGATCCGACAAAAACTTATGCGTCATTGGCCTTCCGTCCGCGATCTCGTGCCTACCCGCTTGGTCCGATTATTTTTTGCGGCGTTTATGGGACTTTTTTCATTACTTTTTCAAATCGATCGACCGGAATGATCGGCGGTGGGAAAATTTGCGACGTTGTTTGTTTGCCAGTTTCAGCGATCCGATCGACGTAGAAGGAATGAGCTCGGACAACATGCAGACGGATGCGCACAGAAACATGGGCGACGTCGAACTGTCCCACGTACTTCCGGTGTTTCCCAACTCCAGCAAACCTTGCGTCAACGTTTGGATGGACAAGATGAGCAAAGGCATGCTAACCTCCACCCACTTCAAGGAACACTGGAGAATCTGGGTTCCCAAGATCTACAGTCCCGAACCCAACGGCAATTGTCTTGATTGGAGTTTCGACGAGAACGAAGCACAAAAGATGCTCTACAACACTTTGGAAGAATTCATATGCAACGGCGATCCCCAAGAGGTGCTCAAACAGTTGCGTCAAATGGACAATCCGCCGTCGGTTTGCGGCAGAGTCTTCAAAATGGGCGAACCCACGTATTTCTGCAGAGAATGCGGCATGGATCCAACTTGCGTACTTTGCGTCGATTGTTTCAAAGAATCCGTGCATCCTAATCACAAATACAAAATGGGAACTTCGAACGGCGGCGGTTGTTGCGATTGCGGCGATCTCGAAGCTTGGAAGAAAGAACCGTTTTGTAAAATACATTTCGCCGGTACACAATCCAAAGAATCGGCGGCGAAAAAATTACCCGAAGACATTGCGATGAGAGCGGTGGCAACTTTCAAAGCCGTACTCAAATATTGTTACGAATTATTGACCCTGGAACACACGCCCGGTTTGCCATCCGACTTGCAAGTCAAAGAGACAGACGAAGATCCTCTGTCGCTTCTGGGCACAACAGATACTTATTGCACAGTTTTGTACAACGACGAAACTCACACTTTCGAACAAGTCATAAGCACCCTAACCAAAGTCATCAAATGTTCGCAAAAAGACGCGATTGATTTTGTCACGAACATAGATCGCGACGGTCGTGCGGTAGTTAAATGTTCCGTATTTCAACATTGCAACGAATTGAAATCCGACGTCGAAAGATTCACATCGAGACACAGCAATCGTCCGCTCAAAGTTTTGGTCGTACATTCGCACGTAGTTGCTCATCAGATATTCGCAATGAAATTGCTCGGTTGGTTGCAACAATTCATCAGTCTTTGCGAAGGTTTTCGAATAATATTCAGCGACGTCGCCCTGAACACCAAACCAGTTGGTTTGCCGATCGTCGAAGGAATTCTCACTCGCGATTCGCAATTGTGGAAATCCGCTCGTACAGCTTGGCACCGTCTATTCATATCGGGCATGCTCATGGAGTACGAGAGCAAAAAAGCATTGGCCAAAGTTTTCACCCAAAACTACGGCCCTGTGATGAAAGATTTCATTCGAGACGATCACGATCATTCGTTCTCCATAACCTCACTTTCCGTGCAATTGTTTACCGTGCCTACGCTGGCCCATCATTTGATCGCCCATCACGACGTTCTGTACATTCTCTTGAACACATTTATCTCCGAAAGTCAACGTCGTTGCAACGCATCGGGCAAACTCGAATTCGAACGTAACACGCCAAACACGTCGTTCAAACGCGCCCAATACATACTCTACGATCTGCGTTATTTGTTGGGATCCAAACCCGACACGTGGAACGACGAACTAAGATGTGGATTTCTTCAGGGTATGACGCATCTACTGAAACTATTGTCGAGCATGCAATGGATGGACGCGGTTTTGCGTCAGGTCGGTCAGCACATGGAGTACGAGCCGGAATGGGAAAGCGCGTTCAATCTTCACATAAAATTGTCACCCGTCATAAGTTTGGCTCTCGAGTGGTGCGGTTCCGATCGTGTCGTTTTGATAAAAGCTTTTCGCATGTTACTGCGCAAATTGTGCGAACAACCTGGCAACGACAACGGTCCCGGACAATTGCGCGAGATAGCCGATCACTCGGCGACGTGTTTGCAATACGACGTAGGTTCCGAACCCGTATCGATACACCTTCCCCTATCGCGTTTTCTCGCCGGTCTGTTTCTCCATCTCGAAAAGCACGATCTAAATTTTCAAAGCAACGAATTCTCAGTGGGCAATCGTCCGACACCCGAACAAATAATCGAACCCGTACTACGCGCCCAAGCCATGATATCCCAAGTCCACGCAGGCATGTGGCGTCGCAACGGTTACAGTTTGCTCAATCAATTGTATTTCTACCACAACGTGCGCTGTCGCACCGAAATGTTGGATCGCGACGTGGTACTTCTCCAAGTCGGTGCGTCGCTCATCGAGAGCAACGAATTTCTCATTCACCTCATCAACAAATTCAATCTCGTTAATTGGTCCGATCCGGAATTCGAGACAAATTCCCTCAAACGCAACGAGGAAGACAGCACCCGACAAACCATCAACCTCGTCGAAGAATTCTTGGGTCTATTGATAACGATAATCGGCGAGAGACACGTTCCCGGAATCGGTCAAGTAACCCCGGACGAACGTTTGAAGAAAGAAATAATTCAACAATTGTGCATAAAACCATTGTCACACTCGGAACTTAACAAAACTCTGCCCGATGGGATTCATCACGAAACCGGATTGGAACGCGTCATTGACGACGTCGCGGATTTCAAAAAACCTCCCCAAACATCCGTGGGCAAAGGCGTTTACGAACTGAAATCCCACCTCTTCGCCGAATACAACATTTTTTTTTATCACTACACCAAGGAAGAATTGAGCAAATCCGAGGAATCCCAGCGTCAACGTCGCAAGACAATGGGCGAGTTGGAATGTTGTCCACCCCCGAAATTGCCAAAACTCACCGAAGTATTCAGCCCAGTCATGAATCTCCTGCAATGCGACGTAATGCTGCACACCATGAAAATCGTCATCGAACGTGCCCTAAATTTACGCGCCCGAACATTTTCCGAACCTCAAGTTCACAAAATTCTCCATCTCATAGGTTGGGCCCTGCAAGAAGAAGAATCGGGTTACTATCCGATCTTCATATTCACAAAACGCGCACAAAAATGGAAGATATACAAATTGTTGGAAGAATTGTCGAACAGTCCGCGCATAGACGCTCACAAGGACCTTCTGACCTGGGTATTGACGAAATACCGCGAGGTCGCGGGTTCCAAGGTCACGGGCGATGAAACCCCGGAGCCCTCGGCCCCGGGTTCCTCGTCGCCCTCCACGACCTTGACCGCTGCCTCCGATGTCCCCGTGGACGCCGCCGCCGATCCCGCGAAAACCAGCAAAGAATGGAGAACCAAAATGGCCGCTCAAAAACGTGCAAAAGTAATGGCGCAAATGGCGGCGATGCAAAAAAATTTCATGAAAACCAATGCAAAGTTATTCGAGGAAGCTGCGTTGGACGCGGGCAAGAGCAACGATCGAGGATCGTCCATGGATCTCACGGAATGCATCGACGAAGCACCCATCGCTGTGGGCTCGCGACAAACGTCGCGTCTCACCGAGGAACGTACCTACACGTGCATACTCTGCCAAGAGGATCAACTCGTCTACGCGACCGGCAACGCCATGGTACTCGCCGCATTCGTTCAACAATCCACCGTTCTATGTCAAACTCGCAACGATCTCGAAGAAACAAATCCACTATTTTTATCCGCAAAACTCGGCGGCACGCCTCACACGAGCACTTGCGGTCACGTGATGCACGCCAATTGTTGGCAAAAATATTTCGACAACGTTCTCATGAAGGAATCCCGACGTCCATACAGATTGCGACAACCCGCGAGTTTCGACGTTGACAAACAAGAATATTTGTGCCCTTTGTGCGAATGTCTGAGCAACACGGTTTTACCATTGTTACCGGTTTTGGGTGCGATACGTCCCACGGAGACGGATCGTGCCGATGTGGATTTCGAAACCTGGCTCAAAGCCATGAGAATAACTCTGGAAAATTCAAACGACGACGACGTCATCATCACCGACGACGACGACGACCAACGAACAATCGCCCCAACGTTGAATCACGACGAATCGAAATGTCGTTACTGCTCCAACGAAACTAAATCCACGGACGATACCGAAGAAACCAAGAGTACAGCCACGATTGACGCGAAAACGTATCAATGTCCGGTTAAAAAAATTTGTGCCAAACTCTCACCGGCCGCGGGTTTGGCTCTGGAATCTTTGTACGCGAACAACGATGCGACGTTGTCGGAACCATTGACGACGATGGTTCTCCATTTCGCGCGTACGACTTACACCAAGGGCACCGGAGTGCCGAGCATACCGGACGACGAGGAATCGAGGGTGCCGCTTTTGGCGTGGAAATCAACGGCTTACACGATACATTCGATCGAATTTTTGCTTCGCGACACGGAAAAACCGCTTCTGGGATCATTGTCGTCCCGGCAACGCGACATCATCGAGTGTCTGTCCAGAATATCCGCCGTTTTGGGCTCGGTTTGGCGCAAGAACGATCAGGACGATCACAACAGTCTCGCGTCTTACGCCCAATCGCTTTTGACGCTTTTGCTGAAAAATCCGCACGACGGCGAGTGTCTGACCGAGTGGGATCCTCTGGGAGTGCTCATACCACTCGTGACTTGTCTCCCAAGTCTGATGAACACCAGCAAAACCGAATTGTCGTCAATAATAACCGGAGGAACGCGCGAAGGTCACGCCCTCAAACTGGTTTTCATTTCCTTGATAGCAAAAATTTTGATAACCAACGATTGGAACGTCAACGAAGCCATGGACATAGATGCGCAGGATGACATCGATAATCATCAAAGTTACGACGCTTTGGTTAGCCTGATGGATTTAATGGGACTGAAAATCGGTTCTCTGACGACATCGGAAATTTGGCGAAGGATCAAAGACGCTTGTATGCCATTTCTCAGATGTTCGGCACTCTATTTTCATTACGTAACCGACGTTCCGGCACCCGTTGAACTCACCAATCGCGAGAGCGATTGTTACGAAAATATTTGCAAATATTTGGGTCTGCCGACTACGTGCGAAGAATTGTTGAATTCGCAGGATGTTCGGGATTTGATTGGCACGTGGATGACGCATCCGCGAGTGCGCTTGCCCACGCGGGTCAAGGAACCTTTGAGGGTCAATCGTTTGGTCACTTTGCCCGATGATTACAGCGAATTGATCAATACCGTTTCTTTGTTCACTTGTCCGAACAGCGATCGCGAAGATTCGCGAAATCCGACGATGTGTCTGGTTTGCGGTGAGATGCTCTGTTCGCAGAGCTATTGCTGTCAAACGGAATTGAACAAAACCATGGTCGGAGCTTGTACCTATCACGCCAGCAAATGTGGTTCTGGTATCGGAGTTTTTTTACGCGTTCGAGAGTGCGAAATTTTGTTCTTGAGGAGTCCGAATCGCGGATCGTTCGTTTGTCCGCCTTATCTGGATGAATATGGGGAAACCGATCAGGGTCTGAGACGCGGTAATCCGTTGAAACTTTGCGCCGACAAGTACAAACAGCTCAATCAAATGTGGTTGGGTCATGGTTTGCACGAGGCCATCGCACGGGCCATCGAAGTCGCGAGCAGTCACATGTCCACCCAGTGGCAACATCTTTAACCGATCTCTGTCGTCGTAAATCGTTTCGTTGATGCGGAAAAAAAAAATTAAAAAATTAAGGGGAAAAAAAAAACACTTTTTTTGTGAAAACGAAAAATTGAAATGAAGAAAGAGAAGTAAATGAAAAAGTAAACGACAGAGATGAACCGATGATGTTCGAAAAAATGGACGACCAGATGGATTCGTTCAGAAAAAAGCTGATGAAAATTTGGAGGAGTGGAAAGAGAAAAAAAGCGAGAAAATACGAAAAAGAAAATTTGAGAAAAAAAAAGAGGAAGAGAATGGAGAAAAATGGAAGAATTGAGAGAGGACTGAACGTAAAACGAAATTAGCAAGAAAAAAAAAACTGGGGGAAAAGAATAAAACAATTCAATTGAAAAAATCAATATAAAGATAAATAAATGAAATAAAATAAAATAATGTCATAACCGAACTGTGAAATTTTAGACGAACACGATGACACGAACGGGATGTCGGTATAATTATTAATTTTCTTCTCGAAAGGATTTTCTTCTGAAGAAAGATTTTTTTCTGAAGAAAAAACAATCTTTCGGTTGTTTTTTCTCTTTCTTTTCGTTTTTTCGTCGATTCGCGATGTAACGATTGGACTGATTAGTGTGCCAGGTGATGAGGATGAAGAGGATGATGAAGAAAAAGAAAGAAAAAGAAGATGAAGAGAAAAGGAAAGAAAGAAAGCAACAAATTAATAACAAGACATCACGTAAATGTTTAGTCTCAAAGATGAAAAAAAAAAAGAAGAAGTAGAAGAAAAAGAAGAAGAAGAAAAGAAAAAGAAAGAAAGAAACAAATTGATAACAAAACATCACCTAAATGTTTAGTCTCCAAGATGAAGAAAAAAAAGAAGAAGAAGAAGATGAAGAGAGGAAGAAAGCAAAAAACAAATTAATAACAAAGCATCACATAAATGTTTTAGTATCCAAGAGGTCGTTGAATCGCGTTAATTATTTTTGATTCGTCGGCCATTCGCGGTGAATGATTTTATAATGATATAAAGAAATTATTTATTATTTACTCCCCCGTCCACCGTCCCCCTTGCCCCTGCCCCCAGCCCCCCCCTCCCTTCCCCTCAAACGCCACGAGAAGACAGATCGTCATTATCGTGAATTTGTGTATATTTATACAATCGGATGTTATTATATCGTCGTCCCTACGACGCTTGCAAATTGTTGTGTTTTTTTTCTTATTATTATTATCATTATTTTTTTTTTTTCTAATTTGTATTTTATCGAGACACTCTTCTTTATCCATATTGTAAATTTGAAAAAGAAAACAGAATATAATTGAAAGAAAAAAAAATTATTCAATAATAATAACAAACGTACTACAATAAAAATAATAAAATAATAATAATAATCATGTGAAGTTAATCATTTCGAATAATCGGTGTCAACAACGAGATCTGTAATAATCGCATAACGAAAAAAAAAAAAAAAAAAAAAAAAACATGCGTTTTAAAGAAAAGAAAGAAAAGGAAGACGAAAAAAAAAACGAATAATAAAATAAAATATTCGATTATCGCGTAGTTTTTTTTTTTCTTATTTTTATCGCGTTGAGCAATCGTTGTAAAATGCTCGTCGAAGAATTTACGAAGATATTATTTATGTGTAACGTGAAATATGATTTAACGACGTATTTTTCGTTCGATTTGTTATATTACGTTCTTACGTTATTTCCCATGTACTTCTCCCCCCCCCCTCCTTCCTCGCCTCTTCCCTGACCCCTCCAATTGTTTATGACGATGATCCACGCAGCATCACACAATCGGCAATCCTAATTTCGACCCGACGAAAATCGGTTCATCGTTCGACGATGAAATCGCCGGGTCAGTTATAACAATTAGTGTGCTTTCGATAATAAATATATATATATATATATACCTACACACACATATATATATATATATATATATATATATTAGGTATCAATTTTACTGTTACGTTTAGTGAATAAAGTTTTCGAAAATAATAATCCGTCTCGAATGATAATTGTAAAAAAAAAACAAAAAAAAAATACGAATTTTTTTAAAACTCGAAGCGTTTAACGTTTCTTTATTTTTGTTTCATTGTTTTTCGTTTAATTATTTTTGGCATTTTTTTTTTTTTGTCTTTTTTTGTTTTGTTTGTTTGTTATTGATTTACGCGACTTTAAATCTAATGCCGTTGGCTCCATTATTGTGTCGCGTGAATTATTGAAAAAAAATAAAAAAATATATCAATGATGATCGATCGATCGAGATTATAACGTTTGCTTAGAAAATTTGTTTTATTTATTTATTCATATTTTTCTTCGTTTCTGTTTTCATTTCCCTCCACGTGATCCATGATTACGACAATTACGTGCGTGTGTCATCGATCACGATTTTCTGCGCATGCCCACACCGTCCAACGTGCGCGAAACCCAAAAAAATATATATATATCAAATCACGTTCGTGATAAAAAAAAGTTTTTTAATAAATGGTATCAATTGAAAATTTGTAATTCGGCGCTGTAACGTATGCGCAGTCGTTACTGCCGCGAGAATCGTTCGTAATAGGGGAGTCGTTGAACCATTATTTTTTTCTTCTTTTTTTTTCGATAATTGAATTAATAATAAAGAAACAAAAAATTATTTCGAACGTTCTCGTCGCATTTGATGGGATAATAATTATATTCTGTAATCCCCCTGTTCATGCATACATATATACATATATATGTCACTCGTGTTATACACGATGACGTCAATATCGAGAGGACTGGAAGAAAAAAAAACAACATGATAAAAAGTAATTTCAGGGTCGTCGAACTCTTTTTTTTCGGGTTGCGATAAGCAAGGCACCTGCATCGATGGACCAAGAGGATCTCGAACGTTTGTAGCTCGATCTCTCTCGCTCCGCCGCGAGCGCCCCCGGCGCTATCTCCGTCGCACTCATTGCGGCCGCGAAAGACGTGCTTTGAGTGGTCCACCAACAGGAAATCGTAGATATCTCGATGACCGACGGAAAAAAAACCCTTCGGGCGGTACATACACATCCATGTGTGTGTGTGTATATATATATATGCATATATGTAATTTGGAGAGCATAAAAGAGGCACATAATCCCATTCCCATCGGTTCCAACAGTTTCCCCGTATCTCCGTGAGCGCTCAACGCGTTTCATCCGACATTCAATATGGCGCCCCAGTTGTTTTCGAGGTTATGGATACGAGCTTCGGGGTGTGGCATCATTTGCGAATAGATAATAATAAAAAAATTATTTAAAAAATGACATCGACGTACAAATTGTATTATGTCGATAAGTGAAATCACGAAATATCACGTGGAATCAACGAGGGACGTTGATAACCGTCATTCCCTCGCCCGGCCCCCTCCACCCCGCCCACGTCATCATCGTTTCGACCCTCGCCGACCATCCGAGACTCGTCGGTGGTCGTAAAATTTTTTTTTTTTTTTTTCTACACATTTTCCAATCGAACGTCAACATTGTTTCCGCGTGTGGGTGTGACTCTTGGTGTTCTTGTTTGTTTGTTTTTAATTTTTTTTTTCAAACAAATTTTTGTGACGATAAAAAAAAAACGTCATCCCAGTGACAAGGCGATGTTTTTCATTTTACTTTTGCACGATTATTATCGTTTGAGGGGTGGAATTTTGAAAATTGATCCTGTCGATGGATGAACTTGATTTCGACGACAAGCGGAGTCATCGGTGATAAGACACGAGGCAAAGAAGAATAAGAAGAAGAAGAGAGGGAAAGAGAAACAAACGAGATTTTGCAGGTTAAGATTGAGGGTTTTTGGTCGATGAAATCACAAATTTATTCACTGCCGTGGGATGTTGAGCGCAGCCACCCCCACTCAGCCCCACGAGTACACCGAGATGTCTCGGTTGGCGGATTACTTTGTGGTCGTGGGTTACGATCACGACAAAGAAAGTGAGTAATCGCTTGGACGTAACGATTGCCAATGTCGTAGACGCGGCGGATTGGTTTTTTTTGGCGACATATTTATTGGGTTTGGCAAATTGTTTTCAGGCCACTGCGCTGTCTCGGGGGGTGGTATAAGTAGCGGCATCATCGTCCAGAGGTTTCCCGAAAAGGATTGGGCCGATACGCCTTTCATCGAGGGCATAGAATGGGTACGACGTTGAAATATCGACAAAATTGTTTCTCAGTAATATTGAATAATTGTATCGAAGCCAACTTGTGCTTTACGGATAAGCCGGTGGCTTAAAAAAAACAAATTTATAATTATTATTATCATTATCGCGAAAGTATTGCAACGCTAATTATCTTCAACATCTCGATGCGAGATTTAATCCGATAAAAAATTCATGACAGATTTATCAACAGCTTCGACGTCGTCATGATAATAAAAAAAAGTATCAATTTCGCAGAATTTTTTCGAACATTCAAGTTAACAATTGAAACATCCATTCAACAATTTCCGAAAAACTGATTTTTTTTTTTGTTTCCTCTTTGGACCGATTAGTTTTGCCAACCGCAAGGATGGGCGCTGTCAACCGAACGTCAGGAGCCGCGTTTCTTCGTTTCCATACTGACGGACATAGACGCCAATCGTCATTACTGCGCGTGCATGTGTTTCAACGAAACTGTGTCGATAGTGCCGTCAAAACCGGTGGACGAGGAGGAAGATCCGGTGGACGGCGACAGTAGAACTTTGGTCAGAAGCATACCGGCCATAGCTCATCACAGTATAATGTACGCGCCAAAGTGTCTGGTTCTCGTCTCCAGGCTAGATTACATAGAAACATTTCGGGTAATCAAACCTCTCATCATTTCACATCTTATATTAATTTTTCTATATATATATATATGTATAACGAGGGTGGGAAAAGAAAACAATTTTTTTTTTGTTTATTCACAGAATTGTCTCGGTATAATTTACACGGTTTACGTCGAAAATTCGGGAATACCGCTGGAGACGTTGGTCGGAAATATTTTGGGTTGCATTCAAGTTCCACCGCCGGGTGGTCCCCAAGTGCGTTTTAGCATCGGAGCCGGTGACAGACAAGCTCTGCAACCGCCTATAAGTCCGGCTCTTCCAATCACACACACAAGCGTGAATCTTCTGTTTCAACAACTCGGTACGATTATTCATTTATTTATTTATTTATTTATTTATTTGTTTATTTTTTTATTTATTTATTTATTCATTCGTTTATTTCGTCCAATTATTTTATATATATATGTATACATGTATATTTTCATCTTCGGATTCTTTATAAATTGATTTTCAGGCATTCGAAACGTTCTAGTATTATTTTGCGCGGTAATGACAGAGCACAAAATTCTCTTCCATTCGGCGAGTTATTCAAGACTGACCGAAGGCTGCAGGGCTCTGACGGCCCTTATGTATCCATTTCGTTATACCCACGTTTACATTCCGTTGTTACCGGCCGCCCTGGTCGAAGTACTGAGCACACCCACGCCCTTCATCATGGGAGTCCACAGCTCCCTGAAGTACGAAGTCGCCGAACTCGTGAGTATTTTTTTTTTCCCCGTAAAAAACAATTTTTTTTTTCATAAAAAAACCGATTTTTTTTCTACTATAAACGAATCTTCGGTTACCAGAGACATATACAAGGGTAACCCTATGTAAATCAACTGTTAGATCACCGTTCCGAACGAATGAACCGTTCGAGTCGATTTTCGTCAAAATTGGGGGTCTAAAAACCCTTAAAAGTCCGAATAAATTGTTTTCGGCTTCGCCACAAACGAAACGACGTTCACTACAAACCTTTTGACACCCAACTCTCTAAGATAAACGCATAAAAATCGATTTTCATGACCCATCGATTTTCGTCAAAACAAAATTTTTTTTTCGTCGAAAAATTTTTTTTTTTCATCTAAAACTCATTTTTTTTCTACTACAAACGAAAATTCGGTTACCAGAGACATATACAAGGTTGTCCCTATGTGAATCAACCGTTAGATCACTCATACGAACCCATCTCTGTGTGAATGAACCGTTCGAGTCGATTTTCGTCAAAATTGGGGGTCTAAAAACCTTAAAAAGTCCGAATAAATTGTTTTCGGCTTCGCCGCAAACGAAACGACGTTCACTACAAACCTTTTGACACCCAACTCTGTAAGATAAACGCATAAAAATCGATTTTCATGACCCATCGATTTTCGTCAAAACAAAATTTTTTTTTTGACGAAAATATCTATTTGTCTTTTCAGATGGACGTGATAGTAGCGGATTTGGACGGTGGTTCGATAATGGTACCGGACGGAGTGTCGTTGTCGCTTCTGCCGGAACCCTTGTTATCGCAGACACAGGACGCTCTGTCGCTCGTTCTTCAACCGGAACTCGCTTGCGCCGATTACGCGTTTCCACCACTCGCGACCAGAGCGCCCCATCCGCCCATGTTGGACAAGGAACTTCGAGCTGTTTTCATGAGGGCTTTCGCACAATTGTTGCAGGGATACAGAAGCTGTCTCACTCTCATACGAATACATCCAAAACCCGTTATCACTTTTCACAAGGTACACACATAACTTATCCAATTAATTTCCGGCAACTTGATACGATTCAAAATTATATTTTTGCGGTAATAAAATCATCCTAACTAAATTGACGCCCATTTCTGGTTTTAAAGAATGGAGAAAAAATTGGTTTTTCAAAATAAAAATTAATAAATTGATGAATTGATAAATTAATAAATTAATAAATTAATAAATTAATAAATTGATAAATTAATAAATTAATAAATTAATAAATTAATAAATTAATAAATTAATAAATTAATAAATTAATAAATTAATAAATTAATAAATTAATAAATTAATAAATTAATAAATTAATAAATTTAATTTAAAAAAAATTTCAGGCAGCATTTCTCGGTGAGCGACGACTCATCGATTGCGACTTCACGACTCGTGTTCTCGATTGCATGTTTTTCACGTCCTTCATCGCCGAGCGTGGACCACCGTGGCGTCCTTGTGACGTTTGGGACGAGCTCCACAGCAATCTGAGCGATCAGCTCAAACAAGAGACTCAAGATCAACGTGCGTATATTTTATTTATTATCTTCTCCAAATAACCAAATCAAATTTTCCTCAACTCAATTTTTCTTCTATTCACTCACATCTAATTCCTTTTTTATTTTTGTTATGTTTTTTTTTTTTTTTTTCAGGATTATTATTGTCGCACATACAAGAACTCGCGCAACAGTTGTACACCAACGAAAATCCAAATCCCCAGCCTTACGTGCAAAAGATATTGAAACCTCCGGAGGGTGCATTCGCCCGTATACACCAGCCCCTTCTCCCGCGAATAAATACCGAACAGGTACAAGCCATCATCGACGAGGGACTCGCGAAAAATAATCTCAAAGTTCGGTGAGTAAATAATTCAAATTAATAAATTACAAATGTTTCGTAAAATTCGTCAAAATTCGATCGAACGAGTCGTTTGATCAACAATCAAACGACTTTCATCGTTGATAAATAATCTTTGACCAAATCAAAAAACATAATAATAATTAAAAAGAAAAACAAAAAAATAGATAAATGAAATAAAATTAAAATAAAATAAAATAAAATGAAATAAATTAAAATAAACGTATAAATATTTCATAAAAACCAAATTTCCACCAGATTATCATCGCTGAGGCCGCTCCAGCCTCGCATAGTCCCATCGGGACCTCACATATCAATAGTCCACGACACCCGTCATCTCGTCTCAAATTCCGCTCGTCGTCTCGAAGTTCTTCGCAATTGCGTAAACTGCATATTCGAAAACAAAATCTCGGACGCTCGTAAAACATTTCCCGCGGTTTTGCGAGCCCTGAAGAGCAAAGCCGCGCGTTTGGCGCTGTGCAACGAATTATCACAACACGTGATTGGCAACAAAGCGATGCTCGAGCATCAGCAATTCGATCTGGTGGTGCGTCTGATGAACTGCGCCCTGCAGGACGATTCCTCGATGGACGAGCACGGTGTGGCAGCGGCCCTGCTGCCCCTGGCAACGGCCTTTTGCCGCAAACTCTGCACCGGAGTCATTCAATTCGCCTACACTTGCATCCAGGAACACGCGGTCTGGCAGAATCAACAATTTTGGGAAGACGCGTTCTACCAGGACGTGCAAAAGGACGTGAAACGTCTGTACGTGCCCAACGACAATCTGCAGCCTCGTTCGACCCACGAAAGCCTCACGAGCCCGGTCAGCCCTCGTGAAAACAAAGAATTTCCATTCAAAGATCGCACGACGATTTATCGCAATCAAGAACCTTCGGCCTTGGAAATAGCCGCGGAACAGATGAGAATATGGTCTTCGATAGATGCGGAAAAGCAAAAAGAATTGATAACCAGCGAGGAAAGCACGTTGTACAGTCAAGCGATACATTACGCAAATCGAATGGTTTATCTGTTGGTGCCATTGGACATTGGAGCGAAAACACATCGTCAGGATCACGTTTACGACGACGAACGAGCGAGTAACAGCATAACCAACAGCGTGGCGAGTGACAGCGGCGATGCCGAGTCCGGATTCGAGGAAACCGATCCGGGAGAGACCGGAGGAGCTGTTATTCGTATGGTATCGCGTTTCGTCGATCGTGTTTGCACCGAGGGCGGTGTTAGCACCGAACACGTGCGTTGTCTTCATCAGATGGTCCCAGGCGTGGTGCACATGCACGTGGAAACGTTGGAGGCTGTTCATCGTGAGAGCAAAACATTGCCACCCATACAAAAACCAAAAATATTGACACCGAACATGTTGCCAGGCGAGGAAGTCATTATGGATGGGCTTCGGGTTTATTTGTTGCCGGACGGTCGCGAGGAAACGGGTTTCGGTGGTATGCCGAAAACTCCGCCTCTGTTACCGGCCGAAGGAGCGATATTTCTCACGAATTATCGCATCGTGTTCAAAGGAATACCGTGCGATCCATTCGCTTGCGAACAACTCGTCGTACGAGCATTTCCCGTAACATCGCTGACCAAAGAGAAACGCGTGGCCGTTCAGCATCTCGCACATCTGGATCAGTGCATACAGGAGGGTCTGCAGCTGCGTTCGTGCACATTTCAGCTCATCAAATTGGCCTTCGACGAGGAAGTCACCGCGGATAACATCGAAACTCTGCGTAAATTGGTTCACAAGGCGCGTTATCCGCCTCACATATTTCATCATTTCGCGTTCAACGGTCAAGTCATGGTCACGCCCACGGCCAATCACAAGGGAAAGGAAAAAAATGCTACTCTCAAGGGTTTTGCGAAAAAAACGCTTCTGAAAACCGCGCGAAAAGCTGGTTTCAAACCCAAACAATCGTCCAAAAGACAAAAATACGTTTTGCCGAATATGAATGTGAGCAGTGCGAATAAATACATGACTTCGCCGGGTCGTATGAGTTTGCCCATGACGGATAATACGGATCAGAGTCACGACGATGATTTGAGCATCGATGAGTTTGAGATAACCGGATTTTTGCCACAACAACCGCCCACCGATGCGAAAACTTTGGAGAGACTATCGGAACGCAGTTACGTCAGGGATTGGTACAGACTCGGGCTTTGTCCCAATGGTTTGCAGAATAATCGAAGAAACGAACCGTTCAGGTTGACTTCGGTGAATTGCGCTTATATGATTTGTCGAAGCTATCCGGCTTTGCTCGTGGTGCCGGGATCGGTTAGCGACGAGAGTATACGACGTTTTTGTCGGCTCTACAGGCACAACAGGCTGCCCGCTGTCACCTGGAGACATCATCGGACCAAGGCGCTGCTCATCAGGGGCGCTGGGTATCATGGTAAAGGCGTGATGGGCATGCTCAAGGCACATCCGACTTCGGGCGGTAATTTGAAAGGTACGATTTTTATTGTCATTGGGAAATTTATTTATTTGTCGTTACGAGTGTTGTGTCTAGTTGTTAATTCAGGAATTTTTAAACAAAATTGAAGAATTTTTTTTCTTTTTTCTCAAAGATTTTTTTTTAGCCATGTTAACATTATTTTTTTGAAATGTACTTCGGAGTATCAATTGAAACATATATTGAGGTTTTTTTTATGAATTTTATTCATGCAACAAATGTTCAATTTGGGGGAAACTATCGACGTTGTTTAAAAACTTGTTTTTTTTTTTAACTTGCAGTGAGCATGATATGTCTGGAACGGCTTTTCTAAAATTGAAAAAAAAATACAAAAAGATTTTATCAGTATGATATTGAACGTGGTTCGTGAACGTTTTGATTTTTGAAATAACGTCGATTTTTTTTCTTTCTAATTTTTTTCAAATCTAAAAAAATCGTAATTTTTCGGCAAAAATCGACGAGATTATTTTTAAAAAAATCACAATTTCGCGAAATCGATTGATTGGATTGATGGATTGATTTTTCTCGGGGGTACTTTTCGACCCCAGTGTGCCAGCTGAGGGTTAGATAAAATTACCGTAAAGTCCATCCATACTTGAGTAATAATTTTCTTCATATATATTTATTTTTTTTTCCTCCTCACATCGTTATTTTTTTGTAAATTTTTGTAAATCGTTTATTTGTTGTAAAAAAATTTTTATGAATCGTTTGATTTTTTTTGTAAATTTTATCAATAAAATTAAATGATCGTAAAATAGTTTTCTACGATTGTGAATTATATTAATCCTTTTTTTTTTCTTTTTTTTTTTTTTTTTTTGTTATCAGCAACGTCTTCGGAAACGACTTCGACCCTGGAGCAAGAAAAATACATAATGGCATTGGTAGCAGCGACCCCGTTGTCGGTATTGCGTCAAGGTTCAGCCTGGGGAATGTCCGACAGTTCGTTGAGCATCGATTCGTTGCTCCTGGCCGCGGAGGATCGCAACGCCACGCCCGAGCAATCCCGTCGTAATCCCTTCAACAAAGCCATGGGCACGTTGGGTTCGTCGGCCGGCAAGGGACCGAAAAATTTCGGTCGTTGGGGTTCCCTCAAGGACAAACGACACAATTCCCAAGCGTCCCTGGCCTCGGTCAATCAACGGGGCACGGTTCGTCATTCCGCGGATTCCGACAGCGGAACCGAATGCGTGCACACGTTTCAACGAGCCGCTCTCTACATACTCGGCGAAAAATCGCACATGCGTGTCGCCAAAGCGGAAACAGCGCCGAAAACCGATTTCATACCGGTCGAATATTTCGACGTTCGTCACACAAAAGCGTCGTTCAAAAAATTGATGAGAGCTTGCGTGCCGAGTTCGCCCAATGTCGAACCCGATCAGAGTTTTTACAAACTCATCGAAAATTCCGAATGGTTGCAACAGTTGCAAAGTTTGATGCAATTGTCCGGTGCGGTTATCGATCTTATGGACGTTCAGGGTTCGTCGGTGGCTGTTTGTTTGGAAGACGGTTGGGACACGACAGCGACGGTTTGTTCGCTCGCGCAAATATGTTTGGATCCGCATTATCGAACGATCGAAGGTTTTCGCGTGATCATAGAAAAAGAATGGTTGGGTTTCGGTCACAGATTCGGTCATCGTAGCAATCTCGATGCCAATTCACAAACCACGAATTTCACACCGACTTTTTTGCAATTTCTCGACATTGTTCATCAGATACAACGACAATTTCCATTGGCATTTGAATTCAACGATTATTATTTGAAATTTTTGGCTTATCACTCGGTATCCTGTCGTTTTCGCACTTTTCTGTTGGATTGCGAATTCGATCGTGTGGAGTGTGGAATAACGGCGGTCGAGGACAAACGAGGATCGCTGACGACTCATCACAAGGGCGTGGACACGGGTAGCGACGATGAGATCGTTTATCCGGGAGGCAGGATCGCTGGAACTAATACCGGGACGAATCTTGGACAGAGCGTTTTTGATTATATCGAGAAACAACACGCTAGGTGTCCGATTTTTTACAATTTCATGTATACACCGAACACGGAACATCCGGTTTTGAGACCGGTTTCGCATCTTCCGAGTCTCGATATTTGGCAGTATTATCTTGAGGAGGAATTGGCACACGGGCCGGGTTATGATCTTGAAGTTTTGCAACAGGATAATTTGCAGGATGAGGAATCCGAGGCCGCGGATGGAATTGTCAAGAGCAATCGGAAAGTCGTTACTCAAGGGTAAAGTTATTATTATTGTTGTTGTTTTTGTTCTTGCTGTTCGTATTATTATTATTATTATTATTATTATTATTATTATTATTATTGTTATTATTGCGTTTATTTTTCATTAAATGGTACACGGTTTAAAATTTGTTAGGGACCGGAAATCTTAATTATTAATTCTAATCATTAAAAAAAAAAAATTTCGTAAAAATGACACGAATCGATTTTTACAGCTTTGATAATTTAATTTATATTATTTTACCATCCCAAAATCAATGGGGTTCAATTCAATGTCTAAATATTAGTTTGTCGTGATTATTTTCTTTTTTTATTGAAAAATAATAATAATAATAATAATAAAAGATATGAGAAAAATAAATAAAAAAAATATTTCAGATACGACAATCTCGGAACTATGGTGCCAGATCAATTTTCATATCTTCTGGAAGAAATTCACAAGCTCGAAACGGAACTCGGTCATTTGCCGCAAAAATGGAAGGTGCTTTGGGACAAGTTGGAACTACCAAATACGGACTCGTTGGCTGTGAGTTTTCACTTTTTTTTTTTTTTTTTTTTTTTTAATAATTCGAATTTGTTTAAATAAAAAATAATATTATATTATTGTTTTCAGAGGCACGCTTCGTTCAGCACCGCGCTGGTGAGATATCACGGTCGTTTGATACACAAGAGATCGACCCTAGAATTGTTACTGCGTGGCAAACTGGCCGGGAGTAATGCTTCCGGAAACGAGGGTTCCGTCTACGCTCATCCTCACAGGTTATTCACCGAAATTATTTTACAGCACAATTAAAAAAAAAAAAACATTTGGAGACGATAAAAAAATGAAAAAAAAAAAAAGTTTACGTGTTAATCGAAGGCAAAATTGAATTCGTGAAAGCGGGACCTTCAAATATAGTCCGATTGGGCTGAAATTTTGATAGATGTCTCCTGATAGTATCCCCTTCGAATGTGGAAGCTGCCACAATAATCAAAAAATCTTACATATTTTTATTTTTATTTTTTTATTATTTTTTTTTTTTTTTATCAATCGAAGGTTCGAAAGATTGGACACAGCCACACCGACGCACTGCGACGCGTGTTCGGGCGTGTTGTGGGGACCGGTGAAAGCCGGCCTGAGATGCGTCGATTGCGGTCACGTTTGTCACGACAAATGCGCCGACGCTGTGCCGAAAAATTGCACAAAGTACAAAGCCGTGGCCGACAACATACAATCGCACACTCTAACGCGAAGCGGGGGCGACAACGGAAGTGTCAATTCCAGTAAGATATATTTACATTTTTTTTTGTTCACAAATTTTTCTAAAAATCATTACTTTTCGAAAAAAACATATTTTTGTACATTTTTTTTATTTTTATTTTTATTTGAATTTTTTTTTGTGTACAAAAAGGCGTGACAACGATACAAACATCGTCACAACAATATTACGAACAATTTTCGAGCAACGTAGCGGAAAATCGGACCCACGAGGGTTATCTGTACAAACGGGGAGCACTTCTGAAGGGATGGAAGCAACGTTGGTTCGTTCTCGATTCCATAAAGCACCAGTTGCGTTATTACGACGCGATGGAGGATTCTCACTGCAAAGGATTCATCGGTGCGTTCAAATCCTGTTAAAGTGAAAATTAAAATTTAAAATTAAAATTTTTTTACATTTTTTTTTTTCGTTCTCGCAAATTCGATTGCAATGAAAAATTTAATTTCAATGACAATTTATTGGGTTTTGTAGATCTGGCCGAGGTAGTTTCGGTAACACCGGCCACACCCACACCAGGACCACCAAAAAAAACTGACGACAAGTCGTTCTTCGACGTAAGTTGACACATTTAATTTTGAACAACAACAAAAAAAATGGAAGAAAAGAAAACATTTTTTTCAAATATTTATTTTTCCATCAATTTTTCAACAATATTTATTTTTTTCTTATTTTTTTTTAAATTATTATTTCATTCAATACACGTGAAGAAAATATTTTTTACAATATTTAATTTTTGTGTATTTTATTTTATTTATTTTAAAAATTATTTTATTTCTTATTAAATTTTTTTTTTTCTTCAATTTTTGTGTTTCCACAGCTTCGCACAAATCGACGAACGTACAATTTTTGCGCGGGTGACGCGGCAATGGCACAGGAATGGATCGAGAAGGTCCAGGCGTGTCTGCAGTAGAGTTTTCAAACGACGAGCGAGATGCAACGACTTTCGAATCGTTGACGCTCACAAAAAAAAAACAAATAAATAAATAAATAAAACGAAAAAGTAAAAAATAAAATAAATCGTGCAAGTGACTGATAGCTTAATTAAACGATAGGAAACGAAAATAAATTAACGGAATGACAAAAGAAGAAAAGAATACGAAGAAGAAGAAGAAGAACAAACGAAAAAAAAAAAAAAAAAAATAACATACGGGAATAAACAGAAAAAATATAAACTTTAAATTTTGTTACATAATTTTTGTATAGTCTAAAACGGACCGTTGACCCACTGTGTCGCGTGAACGATTAGCCTCGTAACGAGGACCACGTGATCACGCGTCTTCGAGACGTTACGTCTTTTTTTATTAAATTTTATTTTCCCTCCGCGTCCCGAATATTATTATCGACGTCGCGATCGTGTTGTTGTTTTTTTTTTTATTCTCAATTATTTTTGTTTCGAGAAAACGACCGATAGGCTCGTCGAAAAAGAAAAAACAAATTTCCACGAACGAATCCATCGACTAGCCTCGAGACTCTTATACATTGTGTATCATAATTATTATTTTTTTTTTTTTGTGTTTAAATTTTAATCGAACTAGATAATACATTGTAGGGAAAAAGTAACGCCACTTCGAGATTTCCTCCCCCCCTCCCCTCCCCTCTTCCCTTCCTCCCCCACACGCTGGAAGACGAGAAAAAGATCGCACGCGCCACCAATTGCCGAGACCTCGGATTTTCAGTTTCGTGTAATTTTCGATCGCTCAAATTTCCATACGACCTTCCTCTTCGCGCCCTTAGTTCCTTAAAAAAAATTAATTGATTATTATTATTATTTTTAAATCAGCGACGAAACCTACGACGAAATCTGGACCGAGTGTAATTTTGACGCAGAACTGTTATACGATAAGCGAATGATAAAAAAAAAAATTATTAAAAAAAAAAAAGAAGCGTATATCTGTCGATAAAAAATAGTAATTATAATTAATCCGATTAATTGTTACTAATCTATAAGACCGAGATCTCGCTCACGTGAAAAAAAAAAAAATTATATATATATATAAATACATATGAAACGGGCCATAAATCGCTAACGTGAACACGAGTTTGCGAGTACTCGTTTCTTCATCGAAAAATTCTTCCCTTCCATCTCAGTCTCTGTCTATCTCTCTATCTCTCTCTCTCTCTCTCCTTCTCTTTTCTGTCCCTTTCGAAATGTACGTTCAAACGCTTTGCTCCAAATAATAAATAAATAAAAAAGCGATATGTTGTAAACGTGGCGCGTGAAATTTATTCACCCATCGACGACGAATTGTGCGAAAATTTTTAAACCGAATTGTGTTTTTAAAATTCCCGCGTAATTTTTTTTTTCACATAGCAGGTTGCTGACTTACCGACTGAGTGATTTTGTTCATGCATCGGTAAACTAGTTCGCCACCCACTCAAACCTACTAGGTCGGTTAGTCAAACTGTAATGGATTTTTTTTCCTGTCACGGCTGTTCTCTACAAAAAAAATATATATATATGGCTCTTCTTTCAAGATAATTGCTGGATACTGATCTCTGGTATAACAAATGAGTCACCACTCCATTTAATCCTCAACTGCATTAAGAGGTTATGCATAATCTTTCTCGCCTCATCTCTCTCTACGCATCGCCCTAACCCCAAATTCTCCACATTCGTCCAAACGACGTGTTATCATAACCCATGACGATACAATTACGTCATAGTTCTGTTCCCACATCGAATATTTTGTTTTTTTTTTTGGGTTTGCAAAGCTAGCACGCATTAAAATAGCGACCGGCGGTTGAATCATCTGCAAGGAGTAAGAAAGGGACGAATTATTCGCTGCGTAGGACGAAAGCTGCTGCGTAGTACCAAATTGTGCCGAACGCTGCGTCGCGACGCTGTCTACACATGTGTGTACAAACACACACACACACACACACACGTAGTTTTACGTTTCTACGCGACTATCGTACGCATCTATACATACGTACATATACATATAATCACGTTTCGTCCTCGCCATAAACATATATGAGAATCCGCGCGAGGACGGACCTGCCGCGGTCGAGGACAATGTTTTTTTTTTCTTTCTTTGTTCAACACGACCGGTAAGTGGTGGTAAGTGGTGGGGGCTGGATTTCTCGATTTCTGCGCGCGCATCGACAACGAGCCATTCATTATATCATCGGAATTCAAAATTCTGATGAAGATTCGTATTTTTCCGCATGGAAAAATGGTATAATATTGTTTTTTTATTACAAAAGCTCGATTGAAAAATTATTAAGAGCATTGATAACCTAGAAATCGATTTTTAAAATATTTCTTGTTGATGTTTGTTTGTTCTTTCGGGTTTGGTTCCTTTTTTCGCGGAACGACACATACACACACATTATATATCTGTAGGTATATATAATGTGTGTGTATTATGGTTCTCTCTCTCCAACCGTCGGAATCTCAACCGTCGAATTGGGTACGTTGGGGTGAACACGTTTAGAGTGGGGGACGCACGCGGATCTCGCGTTTGTATGGGAAATCGTACGCAACAGTGCCTCACCGTAGTGACGCATATAGCAAGCGATGACTTAAGCCCGAACACCAGCAGCACGGAGACGCCGAGAGGGAGAGAGAGAGAGAGAGAGAGAGAGAGAGAGAGAGAGGCTTGAGAGAGCTGTTTTTCCATTTCTGTATTCAGTTTCGTACCGGCCATCACGAACTAAGCATTGCTGCCCGCCAACAGTTGTTGTTTGATCGTCGTACAAAGTTATAACCGCGCGGTTTCCAATCATCCATCGCGTTTCAAACTAATCGGACGAATTCGATTGAAAACGTGAGTTCTCGACTATTGCAATACTTAACCTAACTTTTATCCACGTTGTGCCATTGTTTCAACGAGTTAACAATAATGTTAATTTAACAAAGTTTAATTATCATATTATAATAGAATAATAGCTGTCATTATTTCGATAATAAGAATAATAATCGTTATTGATATTGATATAATTACATAATTATTACAATCGGCCGATTTTATTGTAGAGCTTATTATTATTTTGATTAGTTTTTTTGAATTATCACTATACAACTATATTCATTCATTTATTCTTCTTAAATTAGTTTTAACTTTTTAATTTTAATAATTATTATTGTTATTAATAATAATAATTAAATATTATTAATAAAATATATAATAGAATTGGCAAATTGTCGTACGAATGAATCAACGTTTGCGAACCTATGGGTTACCTTTGGTCGGAGAAAGGCAAGAAATTCATTTGTTTAACGAGATAACAAATATAAAAAGTTTCTCTTGTTATCGTTAATGTCTTAACCGCAATAACCTTCTAGAGATCATTCGGTGCGCTCATTTCCGCCCAAAATAATTGCGAAATTCAACGGAGTCCGCTAAAAATGCGCCTTTAGGTGTAAACCGGTAACGAAAAAAAAACTGCGAACATAGATATGCATATCATATCTCCCCCCCGGCCCCCACACACGATTACAAAATCTTTCGAATGAAAGAAACGCCTCACGCAATTCGTCGAGTGAGTCTACACGACGAAATATTTTTATTTCGTCGATGATCAAATTTTCGATGACCTTGAAACCGAACGTTGGAGTTTCGGTTACCGTCTGTAGTACGGATTATTCGCAGCGGGGGCGGTATTGGTTTTTCGCGAGCGATGCGTCATGTTGTTTTTTTTGGTCCCCCCTCCGACCAGAGATTATCTTCGTTTATGCGACGCGTCGACACGAAACGCCCGAACGAGAGGGTGTTTCGAGTTATTGCTTACTGCGAACGAAATTTCAGTGCCCCTTTGTAGAAATTAATTCCGACTATAAACAACATATTATATTCATTATCGTTTACCTCATTTAAAAAACAAATAAACAAACGAAAGAAAACATAAGTAGTCGACAATTAGTTTTCCTTTCCTCGAATAAAACAAATTTGAGCTAACCCCCCGGGGCCTGTTCCATTTATAATCAATTGCAACAAATTTCAAATGAATAAACATCTCAAAATGCATTAAAAAGCTTTCCACTCAAAGAAGCAAACAAAAGATGATTTTTTTTTTGTGAAACCCAATTCCTCGTACAATCGATTCGAGTGTTGTGACGAATTCTCATTATAGCCTGGCGTTAAAACGTTTTTTTTTTTTTGTTCATTGGAAACGAAAACGAGTTGAGCACGTACCTACTACACCGGGCGGTACGTGCCTGAACGTTATCCGAGCCTCTCTTTGGCTCTCTTACAGTAGAAAGTGCACATTGCCGGTGCAGGTCGCAGGCGGGCAACGTCGAGACGCTTTTGCGCGACAAGCCGCGCCACGGGAACTCGCGCAGGAATCGTTTTACACCCACGATTAACTTACGAGCGTGGCATTTGGCCCCGGTTCGCGGATTACCGAGGCCGTCGCGGCCTCCAGTCGCAATAATCGGCGAGCCGGCTCTAAGAAGTTGTGGGGGAACACGCACGAGACGCCGGTACGGATTGTCGTGGAGACTGCGAGATAACGCGAAACCAGGAAAGGATCTCAAGTGTGTCACCGTTCAACTGGTTCGTGTGACAAACCTTCGTCGGGAATCCGGAGGATGATGCCAGCCTGCGTCTTCAACCTGCTGGAGGACTTTCGCGGAATGATCGTCGTATTTAGAACATAGAGCGTTCTTTCCGACAACTAACTCTGATTAATTGTCATGCAGCCATTAATGTTGTGAGGGATACGTCTGTCTGACATCCCAGGGCCATAATCCATAATTTGTTTGTCAGAAAAGTATTTTAAATCGCGATTTTTTATTTATCAATGACCATGCCTGCTGCGTCAGGCGTCGTTGGTCTTTTAAATCGAACCGGGGACGACCTGGCAAAGTTTCTACAGCTTCGTCCATGCGAAATCCTTGTCGGATAACCGCGCCGAGCGGGAAGCTGTAGGAAAATTGCCCGAGTCGGTTTAGCAGCCCACTGTTTTAACTGTGCTGGCCAACTTGCGTATAACTGCCCCTCATATCAATCCGCGCTTGTTTCGGGCGTGAGCGTTTTTCAAACACGTCAAGCACGAAGCTTCTATTGATAGATTTTCAATAGCGTGGTCTAAGATTCGGACCCTTGTGCGTCGTGACTTTGAGAAAATTCTGCGAGTTCATCTCGGGTTCGTTCATAGAAAGCGGCAGGAAGCGAAAACTTGATTTTTATTTTGTTTTTTTTTTGTTTTTTTTTTGCCCTGCCAATTTGTGTCGCCCGGGGCATCTACCGATGTGGCACTCGGACGCTCATGTTTACGCGGAATAAACAAGGAAACTATGGATGAGTCATGGATGACAGGTGGTTTCTGTTCTTCGGTTTTTTTTTTTTTTTTTTTCGTTTTCGTTTTGTATTTAGGCCTTGCGGTTCGACGCGGGTTCGAAACAAATATTGACTGCCACGGATGATATTCCAAGAAAATCTTTCGTTACGAAACTTTCTGATTACTTATTATCATCCTTATTTTGTTTTCAACGAAGGCTTCTGTTATCAGAATTTTTTCCTTGGAAATGTTCTTCTAAAGTCGTTAGGATCGTCGATGTAATTATCCGTTAGCGTCATTGTCGCTGTGAGTATCGTCGTCATCGTTGTTATCAATAATAATAATAATGATGATGATGATACATGATACTGAAAATGAGAAACTGTTTTTATATTACTTATAATAATGAAATCCAAATTATCATTCGTTACAAATATTCCCAGATCAAAGACTTGATAAAAAAAAAGTTCATAAGGCTATAATTTTCGTCAATCGTTGCTGAAAATGACTTTATCACGAAGACAAAGTGATTTTCCAGATAGAGCCATCCACTTATGTTTTTATTTCCGTTTTTCGAAAAGTTTGCGGGCTGTCATGCATATTTATATGCATATATATATATATATAGATCGAGATAATTGTACACAACGAGGAACCGGATGGCCGAAACGGTCATCCACACGTATGCCCGATAATTTTCATGTTACACGCTGTATGACCGTATGTCGCGTGACTCACATGCGTTCGGTCTCTAACGAGCTAGGACAATTTTTTTTTCAAATTGCACAGCACTTATCGAGCTGCAAACAAGCTCGTGGATATCGCGGAACCTTCGGCAAACGTGACATTGTAAAATGTTTTCCAATACGGAAATTCATCGACGAGACAAAACGATTTTTTAACGTATTTAGGATTTAATTGTCCGGCCCTCGCCGATTCTTTCGGTTGCAATTGCCAAATGTACCCCCCTCTCTATTTCTCTCGGTCTCTCGGTGCGTCGTCCGTGTAATGCGAACGGCGAAACACGACGACCTCGAGGCACGTAACTTTCGTATTCGAAATATATGAGCCGTTCGTCGTTTGTACGGAGCTCGTGTATTTTTTTTCTCTTTTCTTTTTTACCCTCCTCACTTTTGGACGCTCGTGCCACTTTGCGATGTCGCGCCGTTGATACCCCGCCCCAACGTGGCCAACTTTTCTTACGGTCTTGAATCACATAGCGGACCCATGAATTATCCGAATCTCTTATCTTTCTTCAATTCATATTATTTTCATAAGCCCAATAATAATAATAATAATAATTTTGAACGTTACAATACTACTAAGAATGACAGTAATGAGAATAATTACTATATGAATAATTATTCTAATTAAAACACTTATATGAATAATAATAATAATAATAATAATTATTATTATTATTATTATGCTGCTTCAGATTTTATTAAAAATTATAATAATTATGATAATTCACTAAATTTAGACGAATAAATGTATTAACGTATTAATTAATGAATAATAATAACTATCATCGTCATTATTAATAATTCGTCCAATTTTAGTAAACAATCATTATATCTATCATCATAATTATTATTTTGACTGAAATCCAATGCAGCTTATATTTTAATACATACATCTATAATACATGTGAAAAATAGAAAATAAAATTTTAGCTCAGTATAAGTTTGGTCATAAACGTGGATCGAAGGAAAGAGAAAAAAAAAAGAAAATCAAGTGATCGAATGAGTGACTGACAGTTGAATTGCACAATATGCAGGTACATATTAAATGAGCTTGTTTCAATCCGTCAGCGGATCGGGGCCGCCCGTACAAGAACCTGGGGGGGGGGGGGGGGCTCTCCTTTCGAAACGTCGAAAAAGTTGCGATATGTCACGTCGTTGTTACAGGTGTGGCCCGAATATTCCAAACAAACACACACACGCGTGTGCACTTGTGTTTTACGGTTGGTGCTGCACCGTCGAGGCCCGTCGGTATTGCGTCACGGTACTCGCACATTATCGGCGGAAAATCGGCGAGCTTCGCCGACCGATAATTGCAATTCCCGGCGCGTCCGATGTTATCGCTATAATATATATATATGTATATATATATATTTTTTTTTTATTGCGTTGTTGCACATTGTTTCACGACCTTCGAATGTCCAGTGGAATTCACTTCGTGCATTTGTGAAATTTATGTCATCTTATTTATATTTTTTTACCCGCGGAAATTGTCGATGAGAATTCCGAAAGAATTTTGCTTAGCTTGCCATTTTTTTATTTTTTTTAAATTTCAAGATCCACTTTTTTTTAGATGTTCGAAGAGATTCGTTTGTAAATGACTCATTTTTTCATAAAGAATTGATGAAAAATTCATAGAATATTCTTCAAATGTTACTTTATTGTGTTAGTTATTGTAGAAGTTAATATCCGTATTAACTGTGTCGTCAAAAAATGTTAACAATCAGCGGGTGTTTCATAATAAAAAAAATAGGTGTTTCCATGGTCGATCGAGTACGACGATGTCCCGCCTGGCGGCGCGTCCTTCGCGCAGGGTCGCTCCGGATAATATCCGCTTTTTCAAGGATCCTTCGCAATTACGAAATACGAAGGATTCTTTCGCAAGACCACGACGATTGGAAAATTGATCCAGTTTCGCGAAAAGTTGCATAATCAGCGTCATACATATAAATCCTCGCGAGGGTCTCGTCGGTAGTTAACAATTTATTTTCAATAGACGAGAATTTTCAAAACTGGGTCAAGTATGGCGCGTTGTTCACGACCACGCGGCAAAGGTTGTTATCGTCGTTTATCATTATTATTATTATTTTTTTTTTGTATTTTTTTTCTCTTCACAATTGGCTCGGTCAAGGCGACCTGTCTCTTTCTGATTGCCGGAAAGCGACGAAGATAGCAAAATCTTTGAAAACTTATTATTCTCCATCACGATCGAGTTTTCGGATGAAAGACGAGAACGGTTGACTGCAGAATCTTCAGAGGCAGTCGATCGTTCTCGAGTCTCGTCGCAAAGATCAATCGTGACCGAGAACAATGGTTTACAGTTTTGCGTTACCGACCGAGCAGTACCACATGACCTTAGGATGTTTTTCGCGGGAAAAAATCGGTCGAACCGCGTGGGAGACGAGTGTTTACGGTAGCCTGAGATCGTGTACTCGAATAATAAGTGAATTCGCGTCTGACTCATAGGTCTCGTGAAGGAAATAAGTAAGAGTTGTTTAACCATCTGACGTTATCGTTTTGTGTGACGTCGTGTGGATATTATTAACGTCGATGCAATCAACGGTCCGATGTTCTCGTCACGTTCGAATCTCGATACGACCTGGCGTTCGATTCTTCTGTTCAATCGATAAAAATATTATCAGCGAATTGAAAAAAAAAAAAAAAACAATTGAAATAAAATGAAAGATTTTGCATGTCGATTGTAATGAACCAGGCAAAGTACGGATCATTGTTTCGGAGTCTGATCATTCAGTCTGAAAATTTCTTATTAGTAACAATTGCGTTCAACGATGGTGCTTCTTTTATGCTTAATTATTGATAATTTTTTTTTTCATTTTTTTCTTCCAAATATTTAATTCGATTACAATTTTTTTTTCTTTTGCAGGCTAACGGATATTACGCGATGGGTTACGGCACGGAAATGGACGGCTGCGGCCGTTTCATGAAGTACTCGTTGTTTTTCGCCAACTTCATCATTTTCGTAAGTTTCAATTAATAATAAAATAAATATAATCATAATTTGAAAAAAAATAAAATAAACACAAAAAAAGGAATTATTTTCGAGTCAAAGGGTTTTTCTTCTTCTAAAAATGCTATTGACGTTGAATAAATATTCAATATATGAATTGAATCTTGCAAAAATAAATAAATAAATGAATAAATAAATTCGTTCGACGATTAATAAAATTGATAAATTTTCATTCATTTATAAAAAGTGTATCTAGATGTTGTTGTATCGATTGTAAAATCCTTTGACCATCGTCTGGTAATAATTTTGTAGATTAACATTAAAAAAAATATATATATAAAACAATAATAATAATAAAACAAATCTAAAAAACATGAAATTATTTCGATTTGACGTATTCGTTGTTTATTTCCCAGATCGGTGGAGTGACCGTTGTCGGTTTGGCGATATCGGGACTGTCGAACAAAGTACCGGCCATAAGTGAGCTACTCGGTAATGACATGCTCACAGGTGCGGTTTACGTGTTGCTGATTACCGGAGCAATCGCGGCCATGATTGCATTTTTCGGTTGCGTCGGTGCTTCCCGAGAGGTCAAATGCATGCTCCTCGTGGTCAGTAGCTCCCCCCCATTTATTTTTTATCTTCAAAAAATCTTTTCTTTCTAGAAAAAAATAATAAAAATTAAATAATTATTTTTGAAACAATGATAAAACGATTGATAACGATAAATAATTTGTTTCTTTTCATTCCAGTACTTCATAATAATATTTTTGCTGTTCGTGACGATGCTGATAGGCGGTATCCTCGGATACGTTTTCCGGGCAAACATAGTCGATAACGCGCAAAACACGATGTTGAGCTCGATGCACGTTTACAACAAAAAACCGGTCAAGGAAGCGTGGGACACTGTTCAGCGAACGGTAAGTCCGAATAAAAAAAAAATTTTAAAAAAGATTTCCAAATATTCATGAATTAACAAAAAAATGTCGTTCGACCAAAGTCAATTTTTTTTTAAATTTAATTTTACAGTAATTTCGTTATATGGTTTTTCTTTTCAAATTCAATTTTATTTACTCAGTCGATTGTTTGGAAAAAAAAAAAATAATTACGATTTGTTAAATCTGGTTTTGTTCGACGTGTTACAGTTCCACTGCTGCGGAGTCACTGGATGGAGGGATTGGCAAAAAATAAACATAAACGTGCCGGATTCTTGTTGTCGCGAAATTTCACCGGGACAGGTGAGTCCATCGTTCGAGAAATTATTATCTCGCGCATTATTTCGCGCTGAATTCGCTAAACTCGAATTGAAAAAAAAATCTCGATTGCGAAGCCTCGATGAAGAACAATCGTGTCGTTGAGGTGGAAAAAAAAAATCGATAGTCGCTTATCCATCGTCGGTTGGTTTTCTTGGTTATCGATAAGAACGAGAGCACTCGACTTCTGTGCAGAGTTCTACGATGAGTCACATAGTCAAACATCCCAAGACTCGATCGGTCATTATCAATTTTTCATCGATTACCAAAAAAAAAAAAAAATAAAATAAAATAAAATAATTCCTTGGACCATAAAAAAATGATACAATAAAATAATTCCATCAGACAATGAAAAAATAATAATACAATAAAATAATTTCTCGACCAACAAAAAAAATAATATAATAAAATAGTTTTTCGAACCGTAAAAAACAAGAAAAAAAAAGAACAATCCAGCCAGTCAATCACGATGATAGATAATAATATTCGACGTGTCTCGATTAACGTGTAAAATCTTTGTCAGATGTTGAGACTCTCACGCTTTCACCTTTCGCATGTAGAAAAAAAATATACATACTCACATCGTCGATCGAGCCGTCTAAACTTTCCACGAAATCGTTCTATCACAAATATAACTCGGCAAATTAATATTGAACCTTTGTGTGTGTGTGTTTCTTTTTTTCTTATTTTCTTCGCAGTTCTTCAAATGCAACAGCGGATTGGACACGCCGACCCCGACAACCGCGTGGGTCGAGGGTTGTCTCAATGGAACGCAGCATTACATTCAGAAGCACGCGAGTACCATCGGAGGTGCTGGAATTGCGGTCGCGTGTCTCATGGTAATTCAGAATAATTTTTTTTTCCGTAAATAGAACCCCTCCCCCGTCTGTATTTCTGAAGCTACTGGTCTTGAAATTGCAAAAAAAAAAAAAAAAAACATCAGAGAAGGTCGGCTGAATGGAATTTCGTTGTTTCTCGAAGCCGCCACGAGCAGGGCGCCACCGGAACTAAGGTAACCCAGGGGGCGCGCGCGCGGGATAACAAACATAACCCTTTTATTCCTGCGAAAACCTCGTGATTGAGCCATCAACTGCGTTCCGGCTTGGTTATCGACACCTTTCACGGTTTCCGGTGAACGGTCACGCGAAGGTTGTGCATAATCGACGATGGATCAACGGATATAACGCGTGTGCTTTGTTCGTCGCTTCAAAGTGGCTGGAAATACGTATTGATTGCGTACAATAGCGGTTGGGGTTATTGGAAAGAGATCGACGATGCGCGTCCGTGTCTCTTCACCGCGTCACCTTAGCACCGGTGGCGCTCCACTCGCGGCGGCTACGAGAAACAACGACAAATTTTGATTTATCCGTACCAGCCAAATCCTCCCCAAATTCAAGACTGTATTTTCCAAACGCAACTTATTCTCATTATTTAATTTTCAGTTCTTCGGCATGGTCTTCTCATGCGCTCTGTTCAACATGATATAATCAACGATGTGAAATCGCTTCAACGTGCTTCACAGAATTTTCATCCTCATTCCGAAATGAACACGATGCATCAACGTCAATCGAATTGAGAATACAAAATACACAATCAAAAGTCACAATATTTTTGCGAAAATCTTATCGATAAAAAAAAAAACAAAAAACAAAAAAAAAAGAAAAGTTTTTCAGTATTCTTAAGCTGTGCACGAGCATTGATAATAATTTTAATCACGATCTGCGATCGCTTCGGGAGTGTCGCTCTGCGTTTGGAAATATTCTTTTCGTATTTGTGCTTGTTTAAAAAAAAAAACAAAAAAACAAAAAAAAAAAAACAAATCGCCGAAACGAATCTTTTTCAATCTTCCACTGTCGTTCGATTTTAAGAATCATTAAAGTTACCTTTTCAATTTAAACGACCGATATCAACGTCATAATTTTTACTATCGCCAATAATTTATATCACATCGATTTATTCCGATTATTAATATTATTATTATTATTTTTTAATCGATGAATGATTCGTTATATAAAGTTTTTTTTTATATCGCGTTATCATTTCGTCATTACGTACAAACAACGATCGATATTTATATAAATCGATATTATATTTATATAAATTAAGATAAAAACGATATATACATCTATATATATATATATATAAATATATATATTAAACATTTATGTATACACATATATTTGTACATTCAGTGCTTTTGCGATAAAAACATTGTATTTACGATATAAAAAAAAAACGAACAAAATGTTTGGAACTCGTGGATTATTCTCGAGACAATTTTACGACAATTTTCAACCCCCATGGGAAATCGTTCGTGCGCGAGTCAAGACGATTTGCCTGCGTAATCGAATTTTTTTTCGTCGCACGAACGATCGAACCGGCCGTGTGTAGGACCTCGAATGTGAATCGAAGAACGGCCCATTGAACCACAAACCCAAGCACTTGGACTCCATCGAATCTCTCTAATAATGACCTCTCAATCAATCAATCAATCTTCTCTCTCTCTTTTTTTTTCTTTTTTTCTTCGAAATTAGGTGAAAAAAAATTTGCGAAGTTCGAATATTATTCGAGGGCAATTCGCCAGTCCCATTGATACTTTTACACCAACGATTTTTCAATTATTTACTTTATTTTTTTCCAATTTACCAAAAAATTAAGAATAATAATTTTTTTGAATAAAAAATGAATAAGTACATAAATAAATAAATAAATAAATAAATAAATAAATAAATAAATAAATAAATAAATAAATAAATAAATAAATAAATAAATAAATAAATAAACAAATAAATAAATAAATAAATAAATAAATAAATAAATAACTCACTAAGTGATTAATTGTCTAACTAATTAACTGATTAACTGCCTAACTGGCTAACTAACTAACTAACTGATTAACTAACTAACTATATAAATAAATAAATAAAAAATAAATTAACAGAAACTAATTTTTTTTAAGTCCCCATTATTCAAGCCGATGGCTTTGTTCTCATCCCCCATCTTCTTCCACCCCAATTTTCATCAATTCTCATAATCATATTATTCATTCAATTCTCATTATTATTTTTTTTTCACATAAACGAAAACAAAAAAACCAAATGATAAAAAAAACGTCGTCGTCGACGTCTTTGAATTTCGCTGATCTTTTCTCAAGTGGCCGAGCGATGAATTTCCGTGCTTCGGGGTGCCTGCGGCGGGGGGTGGGGAGGGGGGATGAGAGAAGGGAGCCTTGGCAACCGGGCTGGGCCCAAGGGATGCTTTTCTTTTCTTTTTTTTTTTTTTGCTTCTTTATCCATCCCGGAAAATTCGCAACGGCGAATGTTCTCGTGTGTGTTTGTGTGTGGGTGTGCGAAAACCCATCGGAGAAAACGTACTCCCACAAAGTTGAGGCTGTGTGTGGCTGACGGTGGTCCAAAAATCGATATTGCAGCCGTGGCCAGGATTCTCCGCACAGAGAGCACCCCAGACCGTGCCCGTAATAAAAACATGCGCACTGAGCGCGCAAACGGGCGACCTACCCCATGAGCAAAGAGGGTGGGAGGCCGAAGGAAGGACCTTCCAAATCTCCGGCCATCCACACCCAGAGATGCTGGTCCTCGGATTAACGATTCTTATTCTCGTCAACATGCTCATCAAACTCATTAACATTATTCGTTCTACGAAAATTTAAAAAAAATATATATATTTTAGGTGTCTAAAAAACTTAAAAAAATTAAACCCCATCGTAACAATTTCGTCCATTAAAATTCGGTTCCAAAGAAAACCCGACAGGCACATTTTTATTCTCGGCAACAGTTGTTTTCGAAACAACTCGTAAATTATATTACATAGTTCTAATTTTTTAAATTATTTTTGAGTGAGTTATATATATATAAAAACGTTAAATGGACAGGATTTCAATGAATTTGTTAATTGTTGTAACTACGATGAGAATACCCGAAGGAGATGGAGGGGAGGTAACAGGTAACTGGAAACTACCGTGGGGTACGCATGTACCCCACCCCTCGTGGGATCGTGAACCGCACAATGCGTCACACCGCACTTGTGCCACACCTTGTTTCCAAGTACGTCGAGTTGCCGGCTCGCAGGCGCGACCAAACTTCTTGAAATTTAAAATGAAAATGGAAATAATAATAATAATAATATACAAACAAAACGAGAAAATGTAAAAATAAGAAGTCTCTCAACGAGAAGTCCCTCGACGCCCCTTGATTCTCACATTTAATTCTCGAGGATCTCGTTAATTTATAAAAAAAAAATTTAAAAAAAAACAAATTTCTTCATATTTTTGATATTTTTGATATTTTCGATATTTTCGATATTTTTGATGATTGTAATATCTAAATATTTGTGATATTTTAATACTTTCGATGTTCCTCATATTTTCAATATTTCTAATATTTTTGATATCTAAATATTTTCAATATTTTTGATATTTAATTTATCAAGATGACGATTGTCATTGTTGATTCAATTTGTCAAGGTTTCAGTCGAGAATCTTTGTGAATCAAAGATTTCCTTCTTCTGATTAATTTTTCTATCTTTTTTTATTTATTTTTTTTTTTTCAATTTTCATTTTCAAAGCCATGTTCGAGCGATAAGGATTTAATATCCGGACGTGTGATATGATCAAAACGCGGGCAGACGATTGCCGAATGTCGTGCCAAACTTTTCGAGCCCCGCGGCCATGTATTTGCAGCCGCAAACGTTTCGCAACCACCCCCCGACCGGCCTACCACCCTCTCTTCGTCACAAGGGGCTTGGACGCCCCATGCGCCCATGTGTGTCTGTGGATTTGCCTTTTTTTTTTTTTTTTTTTTTTGCTTTTTCCCATCGTCCCGGTACGTAACGACTCTCCGGTGAATAGAACGGTGTCTCATCGGCCACGTGCCAATGTTGAATAAAAAAATTCGACATCGCACATTTGATTAAATAAGCATAATGATCAACGGAAAAATGTTTTATCATCGTCAATCAATTATTCACGATATTCCATCCACGACTGTCCATTAGATTTTCATCCAGAATTGTTATCCCATCAAATATATTCAGAAATGTTGAAAAAAAAAAAAAAAAACATAATCAACATAATTTTAGTGGAAGACTTGAAAAAAAAAATTTATGGGCATGTAAATTTTTTTTTCAAATGCAGAAAATAATTTTGTACAATTGGAAAGCTTTGAAATAATTGACGTATCAATTTTCTTACCATTTGGAAAGTATTTTGGATATATAATCTTAGTGGAAGACTCGAGAAAAATATTTTTCATGGCTCGTTATTATTTTTTTTCTTTTTCTTTTTTTTTTTACCGCAATGACGTCGATGAAAAATCGAAGAGTCTCGCCGCTCTCACGATTCCGTCGGCAGCTGTCGTCGACGAAAAGTCGCGAGACATTGCACCGAAAGGGTGACGAACGAAAATAAGAACATCGTGAGACAGAGACAAAATGAGAGACCACGAGAGACACACACAGAGAGAGAGAGAGAGAAGGATAGATAAAAGCCAACGGAAAAAGGGTGGAGAAGCTGATACACAACTCGGCTCGGGTATTGATTTCGTCTCGAATTTTCGCAATGCCACATACAGAGAATGAGACAGAAAACGAGAAAAAAAGGAAAAACCTGCCGGAAGTTCATTACTATCAGCGGTAAAGCGAAGACATAAATAATATATATCTATATATATATATTATATATATATGAACCATTCCATTAAATATCGCACAATTCCGGGCTTCCCCATCTGGGATCTTTATGATATTAACAAATAATCAATATTCAATTAGATTTTACCATTATTCATCCGTAAAATTTTGCAAAACAACAAAAATCATCGTTCGTAAAACAACAACAAACGCTCACATCATCGTTGCTTCAATTATTTTTATCCCAATCAGATTATTATTTTACTCCAATGGTCGTTGATTGGCGAGCGATGGTCATCGATTTGATATATTCCCTCTCGGATTATCAACGGATTAATCAACAACCAGATTTTACGATTTTAGGGGTGCTATCAACTTACTCGCAAATTCACAAATCCCCCCCTCCCCGCCCCCCATTCCCTCGTTCACTAATTGCAAATCCTTCCTCATCGGAAATTCGATAAATTCAATAATCCGCTATATATAAGCTTCAACCAGATTCTCTTCAAATCCAGCAAAAAAAAAAAAAAAAAAAAAAAAGATTTCTTTTTTATTCTCCTCCAACGTTTATCATCCGACCGGAAGATATTTCAAGATTACAGAAAGGTTACTACCTACTAAATTGAAAAAAAAAAAATTATAATAAAAATAAAAATAAAAAAGCTATCGCTGGGTCTTAAATTGGAGCGTGAGGTGTGATCCGGTTGGGAAAAAATCAGTGAGTTTAACGCCTGGCCAACAATCATTGTGTCGAGGCTTTCACTTTCGTTACTTCATCGAGAGAACAGTAAAAATCGACAAATTTATATTTATATCTTATTGAATTGTGAAATCAATAAGTTGAATTGAAAAATAAAATCGATAATCATAACAACAGCCTGTGATGACAATAAAAATAATAATAATAATAATAATAATAATAATAATAATAAATTAAACAAATTTATATCGAACAATCGAATCGAGTTTTATTTGCACAACTTTTTGAAAGTTTTTTTTTGTTTATTGATAAAGTTATATCAATTTTATTTTCATTATCGATTGAAAATAAAATGAATATAATTGAAATCGAAAAAGAAAATTAATGATTCGTGGTTCGAGTTAGGTCAGAGCATTCCTATATTATTGGACAGGGCTGATAATGGGCCTCGTGGGGTCAGCACGAGAAGTCCTCATGAGGAGAGGTCCGATAATTCAAAGTCGCGATAGGGGGCGCGCGACTCACGGGAGATTGGTGTGCGTGTGCTAGCCTCCTGGGGGGTGACAATGGTAGAACACACGTATATATATATATATATATCGGTTGTTTCATATAGCCTGGAGGGAAGCAGGAAGTTCCGGTCTTTGTGTTGGGTATATATACGTATAATATATATAAGCGTGCTGCTGACTATTCCAGCGTGTATATATATATACATAGATATATATATGTGTGTGTGTGTGTGTTTGATAACCATCAGACAGGCATGTTTGACTTTGGTAGAGAATGGGAACTGCGTCGGTCGATGGTTTTGATGCAGGGTGGCATGAACCGACTCGGCTCACCGTGTGGCCCGACTGAAAGGGCCCGAACCCTCGGTAATTGTATTACAGGTTGTACGACACACTATATGTGGTATGAGCCTTCGTAAATTTTGCCTCGGTCTGACGAAAACTCTCTCGCGAAAAACTTTGGCTGAACATAAAATGTAAAATAAATTTCATAATCGTGAATTGAAGATATTTTTTTTTTCATCAAGGGGGCTGGAGTCGTCCAAAAAATTTAATTTTTTTTTTTTAATTACTTATTAACGTGATGACGGTTATTTAATTTTTTTTTTGTTCAATTTGTAACATCGTTGGATCGGCCATTTTTTGTTTCGCGGAATAAAGTGACGATATTGCGTTGCGGTATTTTTTATTTTTTTTCTTTTTCGAATAAATTGTAGGTAGTTGATAAATTGTGGGTTAGGATACGAAGAAAACTCTCGGGGGATATATTTAACGATTGGATTTTACGATCGAACATTTTTTTCCGATATTTTCGCGATGTAAAGAATTAGTTTGGTGTAAAAGGAAACTATACGGATTTTACGATCACCGTAAAAATCTGAAAATTTGAAACTTCCGGAACTATATATATCACTCGGATTTATCGGCGGCAAAGTGTTTCGACAACACGCGTTAACGATAATAACAATAATCATGGCCAATGATAAAATATGCTCGCTGCATAAATTTCCACAAACATTTTTTTTTTAATTTTTTTTTTTTTTTCATTCATTATAATTTTTTTTTATCGTGATATTTTTACAAATACAATATTTTTATGGATAAAATATTTTTATGGAAAAAAATTTCAAATTTTTTCGATGCTTTTTTCCATTTTTTCAAAGCCTCGGATCAAAAAAAAAAAAAAAAAAAAAAAGAGCGTTACACCGAAAGGGTTAATGTCGATGAGTTACTTTTTGGCGAGACACATTTTTGTGGATAAAATATTTTTTTCTGAATTTTTTTTTTTTTGGGAACGGGTTTTTTTTTGTCGCAAGGCGTTTGGACCAGTTTCTTTTTTCGTTTTTTTTTTTTTTTTTTTTTTTTTTTAGACACGTACCCGTAATTGCGTGCGAGGATAACAACACCGCATGGCAGACGGGGTGCCATCGGCCCCACCACCTATAGGCGGCACCATCCACAAGGAACGTCTACCACGTAGACCGCCACCTCCACCGTCGCCGCCACTATCGTCGAACGGACGAATGGGGCGCGCACACTGATGGGCCAACGTTCCCATCGTTCGGCCAGTCTTCCCGACGCCGTCATTCCGCCCGGTTGCGCGCCGCAGGTGGCTCCAAACCCGAAAAATAAAAAAAAATAATCGGCCAAACCACAAACGATTTAATTACATAGAAAAAAAAAAAAAATCGTGATCAACTATTTTATAACAATTAAAAATAATAATAATAATAATTTTTTCATTGTATTTGGACAGTTTTGAAAAATAACAAAAAAAAAATCATCGGCTAAACTACAAACACTTTGACTTTATGAAAAAAAAAAATTCGTGATTAACTATTTTTTAACAATAAAAAAAAAATTCTTATTCAATTTTAAATTGCATTTGGACAATTAAAAAAAAATAATAAAAAAATCATCGGCTAAACCTCAAACACTTTAATTTCATTGAAATATTCGTGCTTAACTATTTTTTTAACAATCGTTCTAATTAAAAAAAAAAAATTATTGCATTTGGACAATTTTGAAGAAATTGTTATTTATCGCATTTGCATTATTTTGTTTTGTTTCCGTTCGTAAATGTGTCGCGAATGATAATTCAACGATGTGAAAGAATCGCGATTGATGAACTCGTTTTTTTTTTTTTTTCAAGTGACTCGGTTGAGTGATTATTATTAGTTTTTTAAATTAGTTTTTTTGATCAATTTTTTTTTTTTTCATTGAAAAAAATATATATATAAATTTTGGAGTAAAAAATAAGTGCGAAGGAAGGTAGAAGGTGACGAGGATCGACGATACATGGAACCTGACTCATGGATAATAACATGACTACCGCAGCCTACATGTATGTCGTGTTTCCATATTTATTTTTTTTTTTACACACATTTTTTTTGTGTGCTTAGGTGATTTTTTTTTTTTTAATGTTCCAAGTCTCAAAACACGTTTCACACGTGTTGTTCGGAACATTCACGTTTTCGACCAGGTTTCGAGTTTTTTTTGAATATCAATTCACTTGGGAATTGGAATGTGTAAAACGTTCGATCGATTCAACGATTGAGTGATAAGAAATCTTTGGACGTTTGGTTATTTTTTTTTTTTTGCTTTGCTTTTTTCCCGTTTCTCCACTTCTTATTCTGCTTCTTCTTCTCTCGAAGTAAAAGCGTAATTCAATCCGATGAATATTCATGCGTTCGAGCAATTTGTGGCAAACTTTTGTCAGGTGGATCGATCAATCCAATCGTGACTCAACAGTTTCCATTATCCCCATAAAACCACCAAATAAAATTTTATTCATTTTATATCTCACCACCAATCCATATCTATGGCACAATAAAAACGAATGAATTTTTTTTCATACGCTTTCACGATCGATCAAATCGATGGAATAATAAAAAAAGTCTGAATTATCATTATCTCATGACGATGAAAAAAAAAAAATCGATAGGATGATAATAAAAAAAATAATAATAATAAAGAAAGAACGAAAAGAAAAGAAAAACAATTTGTTTTTATTTACAATCACCCAAATCGATCGGACGATAAAAATAAATGAATTATCATTACCTTATTACGATAAACAAAAATCGATAGAATTACAAAAAACTTGAATATTTTATATATCATATATATATATATATATTTTTTTTTTTTGATGATGACAACTAATAATCGTGATAAGACGATGGACGAAAGTTTCGATGCGATTTAGAATGAAAGTAAATGTAAAGTTTGAAAAAAAAAAAAGCTACGTAAAAATGGCCATTGCGATTATCCCTTAAGGGGGGATGAAGGGGGAGGGGGTCGAAGCATTCGCCACGCGGAGGGTGACAATATGTCTTCTGCCAAACGTATACATACCGTTCCTGCCTGTCACGTCCCAACCCCGACTTCGGCGTTTACATGATGCGCACGCAACATCGGTTATCGGTTGTTAGATCGATAGAAACAAAGCTTCGTGACACGACGAAATATCTCGTCGTTTCGAATTTATCACAACCATATTCGCGTCACGAATCAACAATCTTCGTCCCATTCACATCAATCCTGCAAAGTCCATGTGTAGGGGGCCAAATGGACCCCACGTAAAAAAAATACGTTTCGAACTTGACGAACGGAATTTTCCAATTCGTGATTAATCTTTTATAATTCAATGTTAATTATATAAGAGAGAATTGTTAAAAAAATGTTCATACACTATTTTCTATTTATTCAATAACGAAGATGTATTTTTTTTTCAATAACCGAATTTTTATGAGATTTTTGACACACGTGTGAAATAAATCTTCAAGCTCGATTGTCGAAACAAAATTTTTAGAACACTTACACGAAATTTACGAGTGGGGGACATACGGACCCCACATGCCCCATAAGGGCGGTAAAAAATTGTAATGCCTCGTCCAGGGTTCGTTCATGCGTTTTATTAATTTCATTTCTCATTTGTCTCGGATTGCTTCGACAATCATATTAATGCGTAAAAACAACATGGCGCTGCGTTGTCAAAACAAAAAAACAAAAACAAAAATAAACGATATCTAAAAAATACTAATAATCGTGCGTTCCACAAAACCGTCTAACCGCATCGGCCCACTTGTACATTTATTTTCAAACGTTTTGTTCGCGCCACTCTACTCTCTATCTCATTCTTTTTCTCCCTCCCTCTCTCTCTCTCACTTAGTTGAGGTTAGGACGACCGCTTTCGAATTGCCGATCGATACGATGATTGTCGTGAAATGAGTGCGATAACCGACTCGCAATGAAAGTCGAAACAGCTATGCATATCGATGTAATTAACATTCGCGTTGTCAATAGTCCGCTTCGACGAATTGTGCTCGTTGCTCGCGACTATCCCGGACGTCCATTTTCGTCGTAAAACGTTTCGACAATATGGCCGCGACGTAAACACGTTAAAGTCATTTGATGCATCAAGCGACTGCATTTTTGTCGTCTCTTGTATCAAACAAAACCAAAAAAACAAACAAAGTCGTTGTACGAGGTTAACCATCAAGATTCTAAACGATTCAAAATGGCCGGGGTCAACAAAATGGCCGACACAATACCCAAAACTCATCGAAAATCTCAACCAAACTTTATATTCTCTTTCCAATTAAAACAAAACAAACGTTTCTCAGCAATACTACAATACTAATTTTATTAAGAGTCTTAATAAAACAAAAGTGACCAAAAAAATAACTCCCAACTCATATATATCGATCAATCGATAACACAATAATCGATCCAACCATCATAACCCCCCAAAAAAAAAATCACAAACAAACAAAAATCAAACAGAATCTATTTTCAAACCAAACATAACCAAAAAAAAAAGCAAAAAACAAAATGCAGGTCGACGAAATAACAGTGACGAATTTTTCTTCTTCTTCTTCTTCTCTTTCTTTTCCATCGATAACCGGTATAACCTCGATGCTCGAACCGACGAGCCACACGTACCAGTCACGATAATTATGTAAAGAAATGCAATTTGCCCAGTGGCGAAGTGTTGTGGCAGCAGGTGATCATCATCGTCGTCGTCGATGCCATCCACACGATACTCATCGTGTTGATGGGGCGGGGGGGGGGGCTACCTTGAGAGATAAGACCGAAAGTGTTCGACCCGATTTTTTCATTCACAAACCCGTCCGGTGGCGTCCAGTGGCCAATGACGAAGCTCCCTCCCCTCCCTCATCCACCTCGCCAACCTAACCTCTTCTCATCCTGGTTTTTCGTGACGCCGCGTTCGTCCCGAGTCTCGTTAAGCCACGCCATTCTACAACCACATGCTCAACGTTTCAACTAGAATCCTTCGCGCGTGTGTTCACCACACGGCGGCCATTTTTTTTCTTCCCCGGTTCACGCGCGTGTTTGTGCGTCCCGGACGCGAATAATTATTGTAACGTCGGTGCGTGCTTCGCGAATGCTTGCGATTCACGGATTATGGTGCATTGCGCTGTATATACAGTCAATGTGCGTGTATATATATATATATGTGTGTGTGTATAAGAAATATAATAATAGTTACGTGCAGGGAGACGAGAGAATTGCATCGACGTTACTCGGAGCATCAGGGTTACCGGTCTTTGCACCACCTGGCCTATCTTCTCCTCCTTCCCGTGTATTCGCCCCCCCCCCCCCCCCCCCCCCACGCCACGTCGCCACGTAGACCAACTATATACGTGAATCCCGAGTATGTCTGTTCGATGTTCCGAGACGTTCCCAAGTACAAAGGGAATGACAATAATAATGGTGATAATAATGATAATAACCGCATAGCATGAAAAATATATTTTATTACCATCTGAGCAGTCTAAAAGTAAACTGGTTGAATTATTTGGTCTGCTAGTGAATAATAATATTTTTTTGTGAATTTTTTATCATCACAATAATAATAATATTTATAGTATCGATATTCTATTGAAGATGATAATCCAATACAACATAAAATATTCAACATATCGTAGAAACAATTATTATTATTATTATTATCATTATTATTTTCACTTTTCATTCATACCGACGAAATGGAAAGTGTAAATAAAAAAAAAATAAAAAATTACTCTTACAATCATTTTCATTCAATATTCGTTACCTTCTAAATTATTTTCTTTTACAACAAAAAAATTCGTGAGAAAAGCGTAAAGTCTTCTTTTTTTTAACGCTATGAAATATGAAAAATGCGACTCATGGTCTTCTTGAGGTTGACGTGTGCTTTATCAAGTCCTCTCGCTCTCGCTCTCTCTCTCTCTCTCTCTCTCTCACTCTCATTACACATGCAGTCGAGTGCAGCTCGCATCAGCCCCGAGCCTCCGACGCGACAATCATCAGGCGTGGCTTTCGACCTGCGCGCAGTCACGGCGTCGTTCGTCATAAATCGTCACAAGTGCATTATATCCCCCCGGCACCTGTTCGTACACGCATGTTGCAGGGAGAAAATAATGGTGCACTCCTGAGATCCGCACAGGCTTCATCGACAACCGACATTTGACTTCAAATGACTTTAATAAATTTTCCAATTTTTTTCATGTCGAACCTCCAAAAAAAAGATTGAAAAAAAAATACATTACACTTGCCATAATACTCAATTTCACGGCATCAAGTTTTATCCTTCTGTCTCATAAAAAAATCTTCGTTCCCCATAAAATATTCTTAGGCAGCAAATTGACAAGTTAAAAATTTTTGAAATTCGAAAATATAATTTTTTTAATTTTTCCATGGATCAATTTTCCTCCGATAGTCCTTCGATGGTTCTTGAGATGATTCTCACGCGTTTTCCGGTCATTTCTGTTCATCTGGATTCAACCGGAGCAGCAACGCGTCCGGTAGCACGCGGATCGAGCCTCGCTCACCGCGAGCCACACCGGTGTCGAATCAAACCGGTCCGCTTTCCTTGAACCTGGTGCGCCCCAGCCATTGACCGCGCGCGACTCTTTCGCATCCCCCCCGCCCCCCCTCGACCCTCGCCCCTTCGCCGACCGACCGGACAGACACACCGTGGTCCGAGCTATCCGTGGCGAGTGAGCAGAACTCGGGAGCCTCGATCCTGTGGCAGCTCGACTTCTTTCACGGTCCGGATCCTCGTCGTCCGGACCCCGCGCGCCTCACCCAACAATCCTTTACAACATTTTCAACGACTTCCATCGAACAAAACAACGCGATTCTACAATTCGTTTTATTTTTACAATTTAAAAATTAAAAAAAAAAAAATTATTTTCATTTTCATTTTTATTGTAATTTCTATCTTATTTTAATTTCAATTTTAATTTTTATTTTTATTCCCATTTGGATTTAAATGTCAATTTCAATTTTAATTTTCATTCCATTTTAATTTAATTATGATTTTAATTTCAATTTTTATTTCAATTTTAATTTGAATGTCAATTTCAATTTTAATTTTAATTAAATTTTTTATTTCGTTTTATTTCTATTTTTATTTTTATTTTTTTTTGCACACGCTTGCGCTGTTGAAAAAAATTAATAAAAAAAATTGGTTGATCGCATGAAATTGTCTCAGCTCTTCGATGGAAATATAAGTTTTTCATTTCGACTCTCGAAAATCCATGAAAAACGAATTTGAAACATAAATAAATGTTGAAACAAATATTCGGGCGCCTGGTCTGTGAATATGAGTCCCTCCGCGGACACTCAGTCGATAACCAGAGAGATAGCTGCTCTCTTAGTCATTATTCTCCCCCGCAGTATTATAATTTCGTGCGCGCGCATTAATTCGGTAAGCCGCCGCCGCGGCGCCGCGCTCACGCCACGTCCCCCACTCCACGGCCCGATGGTGGGGGAAACCACGCGTGGACGCGTATTGGACGTTACGTCTGTGGAGTCGAAAGCTCACCCGACGATTCTCAGCGCCCCATTGTCCGGGCGAGGGCGGGAGGGGCTGGATTGAGGGGGTAAACGAACCCTCGGCCGAGACGAGCGAGATCAATATTTCAAGCTTGTCAGATGAGTTTTTGTCCCTCTTTTGACTGTACAAACGAAATTTTCACGGCTCGTATGATTGATTTCGATTGGTCGATGATGATTCGTCGAAATAAAAATAATACAAGACACTTGTCAACATCTCAATTAATTCCATTATTTCGAGACAAATTTTTAGTCATTCGATAAAATGGAAATAAAAAAACAACAATGTTGTTGATGACAATTGTCAATTAAATCGTATTTTATAAAATCCTTAAATGATTTTTTCAGACATTTTGTTTCATGAAAATTGGTGAAACGACAAAAAACTTGAATAATAATTTTTTACGAAAAATGTGTAATTTCGATTGGGTCAATAATTAAGATCATGATATCAGGATGATTGTAGGTTAATTTTGTTACGAGAGCATAAACGATGACTTTGCATCCAACTCGGTGGGATAGTCTTGAGATAAAACGCGTGCCGCGAGGCTTGACACGACGAGTATTTTTTTTTTTTTTTTTTCATTTTGTACTAGAGAGCGTTTGTTTTAGTCGAGTGTGTGGGTGTAGTGCTCTCGTCGTGCACTTGAATGCCATCAGGGGGCTTCGCGATCGTCGGCGAACTAAAAAGCTTCTTCGTAAATTTCACACACTTATACGTTCCCCTTGTATAACATACATATAAATATGTATATATATATGCTCTACGAAGGGTACGACCCTTCGTTCGACGCTCCGCACGTAATCGAATGTACTTATTTACATACACGGCGGTCTCATCCACACACGCAGAATCTCGAAACTCCGGACGATTCGGCTGGTACGGATAAATCAAAATTTGTCGTTGTTTCTCGTAGCCGCCGCGAGTGGAGCGCCACCGGTGCTAAGGTGACGCGGTGAAGAGACCACGGAAGCGCATCGTCGATCTCTTTCCAATAACCCCAACCGCCATTGTACGCAATCGATACGTATTTCCATCCACTTTGAAGCGACGAACAAAGCACACGCGTTATATCCGTTGATCCATCGTCGAATATGCACAACCTTCGCGTGACCGTTGACCGGAAACCGTGATGGGTGTCGATGACCAAGCTGAAACGCAGTTGATGGCTCGATCACGAGGTTGTCGCGGGAATAAGAGGGTTATGTTTGTTATCCCGCGCGCGCGCGCCCCCTGGGTTACCTTAGTTCCGGTGGCGCCCCACTGGTGGCGGCTTCGAGAACATACAGCTGGACGAGTGATAAGTGTGTGTCGCATGACTGTGGGTTATTTCGTATTTCGTTGTCGAAGGTGGAAGGGGGGGGGGGAGGAGCCTTGAGGTCCGAGCCTTTGACGAGAGCCGAGACGCGGCCGATTTCGAGGGACCGAGGAGAAACGTTACGTACGAGCACAGGGCGAGTTGACGAAGGGAAAATTATGCATGCGAGCCGACGTCGGGGCCTATATGTAGTACCCATTATTTTCAACTGCCGTGATCGCTGCAATAACAGTACATTAAGGCGACGACGTTTGTGGAAGGGGGCAGCACCGTCGTGTCGGTTGGATTCGGCCGGACGATGCGATGAGGAGGAGACGTGCGTGAATGAGTGAGAGAGACAGAGAGAGAGAGAGAGACAAAGAGAGAGTGAGAGAGAGAGAGAGAGAGAGAGAGAGAGAGAGAGAGAGAGAGAGAGAGAGAGTTAGATTTGTTCATTTGGAAATTTTCTTCATGTGAATTTGTAAATTGTATGGTCGAAGAAAAATTTAAAAAAAATGATGCAATTCGTTCATTTCTTTGCAGCTTTGTTAAATTAAATTAATAATCGCGCAATGTGGGGCCCCATTGTCTATAGGTCGAGTATGTTGGCGCACGCGTAATGACAGCCAGTAGTTTCGAGTGTTGGCTGTGCGATTCGCACCGAGTGCGAAATAAGCGAAAGAATAATATGTATATATATATAGATATATATATAAAGCAGAGCAATAGTCGTCAGGATAATCAACGACTGCGTCGTATTGATGCACTTACGGTGCGTGCGAAACTCACGAGCGCGTGAATCGTCACAAACTTAGAACCCGAGTCGAAATTTTCATTTTCATTTCAACTTGTTTCAACATCATTTTTTATTAGAACGACCGAATTCATGTCGTCGCAAATTATTATTACAGCTCAGAGATGTCTTATCGAGAGCTTGCAAAAGTCCTCTTATCGATTGAAAACAAATAATGAAAAAAAAAAAAAAAAAAAATTAAAGAATCAAAATTTAAATTTCAATTTAAATTTAAAAAATATGACGCATGCGTAATTGCGACGAACAAGACTGCGATAAAACGCAGCGTTAAAAAAAAAACATAAAAAAAACAAAAAGAGAATTAAAAGAAGAATTATCGTGCGAGATAAGCAATCAATTCTCACAAATACGACGCAAAAAAGAAAAATAATAATAATACGGAAAAATGTCGATATTTTTTTTTTCCAATCTTCCTTATCGCTTTAATTAACATTTTTTATTTTTTTCATATTTCATTTTTCTCGTGGATGCAATTAGGAAGTGGAAAATTGCAAAATACATGGAAAAACTTTGACAAATCGTCGTTTGGGTTCGTCGCTCGACGGGATTATAGCTTCGCGTAATAAACACAAATTTTTCATCGTAAATAAAAATAAACAAAATATCATTTGTCTCTCCCTCTCTCTCTCTCTTTCTCTCTCTCTCTCTCGAACGTGCATCATGGACTTTTGACATATTGCGAATCCGTGATATAACGCAAAAAAAAAAAAGAAAAAAAAAAGAAATTAATTGCGCAACAAGTCGGTGTACGCAAATGTGGGACTTGGAAGGAAAACGCGTTTGAGACTACGTGTTACACGATCGTGAAATAACGTGCGATTGTCGTGGCCCATGTGTGTGTGTGTGTTTGTGTGTGTGGTTCGTCGTCGAAATTCCACGCGAGATGTAAGAACATTAGCGTTGCGTCGAGAGACTCTGGGAAAGCTCGATGTCGGCAGGTGAAGAGAGACAGAGAGGGGGGCGGGGGAGGGGGTCTCGACGGACCCCCCAAGGCGATGTGCAGTCTCAAAACGACCGGTGCATCGCTCGCTCGTCCATCTACAATTAATACGAGAAAAAATATTAGCAGTGAAAGCTGCGTCATCGCTCGAGGCGATCTTCCGAAAAATAATAAATAATAAATAAAATAAAATCGAAATAAAATAACAATGAAGTAACGATGAAATCGTAATAAAATGATAACTGCGATTTGTTTCGTGAAAAAACTATTGAAAAGTTGTATAAAAAAAAAACGCTCAATTTGGTTGATTGATAAGAAATGATGATAATTCGTAAAAAAGTTCTAAGATGATTTTGCATGTGAAACTCTACGGATAAAATTAAATAAAATTAAAATGAAATATAATAAAATAAAATAAAATAAAATAAAAAATAGAATGAAATAAAATTGAATGAAAAATGAGATTATTTTGTTCAAAAAACTTTGAAGAAAGTTGTACAAATGAAATTATACTGAGCAATTGAAATAAAATATAATAAACATTGAATGAAATAAATAATTACAAAAGAATCAATAAATTATTGAATTGAAACAACAACAAAAAGAAAAATAACGTTCGACAGAGACGTTGCATTGGGAAATATGTAGGTGACAAATCAACCCTTAATGTCCATAGCTGAGAGGAAAAAAAAATCACGTGACTTCAAGGGGGGGGGGTTGGGGGTGGCAAAGATTTAACATCGAGTCCTCGAGCGTTCTCGAGGCAAGCTTCGTTAATCGCGAAAAAAAAAAAAGAAAAGAAGTTGGTATCCGTCGAGAGAGGGCGCGGGGGGAGTGGTAAGTGGTAGCAGTCCGGTAGTGGCAGACAGTCAGGCAGTCCGGGCTTAGGCGAGGAGGAGCCTCCACCGTGTACTCGAGGTAAAAGCCTCGTTGGCGCGATGAGAAATTTCGACGAGAGTGCGTCAGGATGAGCGAGGCATAGAAAGAGAGAGGGAAAAGAGAGAGGGAGAGAGAGAGAGAGAGAGAGAGAGAGAGAGGGAGAGAGAGAGAAGAGAGATTGGGATGGAAGAAAGACCCGAGTGGAGAACCTCACTCGGAGATTTATGATTTCTGGACGAACTCTATCGCACAATTGCTCAGAACTTTCGGTCTAGCTAAGTGCACTTTCAATAAGTACAAACCAAAGTACCAAGACTTTGTGCGAAAACGTTTTTTTTTTCTTTTTTTTTCAATTTTTCCTTTCCTCAATCTCTTAACAATTCAAATACATCTTCCGGAGATTTGGCTAAACGGAAATTAATATTTTACAATAATAATGATAATATTTTATTATTATTATTATCATTATTATTATTATTTTTATTATTATTATTATTATAATGGTTGTTTTTATTAGTTATGAATTAAAATTATGGCTGCTTTGATAATTAATATAATAATAATAATAATAATAATACTATCTAAAAAGAACAATAATTCATCTGTGAAATATAAAAATAATTTTTCAAACGATTGAAAATATTTTAATCAGGTTGTTATTGTTAATCAGGTTAAAAAAAAATTGAGAACAAATTTTTAAAAAATTGTTTTTTTTTTGTTGTTGTCAAAATCGATGACAGATGTGTCTATAGATAAGGGGTTGTGATTGATCGAATGTCGTGCTTAATTTAACGAACAAACACACACACACACACTTACACACACTTACACACTTACACACACGAGTTGTTACCGAGACAAGTGCATAAACACAGCTGCATACTCGACGATTCCACACGTGATTCGCATCAACTGCATCTACGCTCATAGACTCTCACACATACATGGACATGCGATTTTTATATACCACATATATATATATATATATATATATATATATATGGCAGTGCACTGTGAAGATTTTTCGTGACCTTTCCCATGACACCTTCTATATTCTATCTCACACGATTGAGATACAAGTCGTTAACGCGATAGTCTTTGCAATCCTCGCTATTGCAATCGAGAATGGGCAACAGAAGAACGTAATGGGCGAGGGGGAGAATCTTGTATTAGTTCGGTTCTACAAACAACAACTCGCACGAATCTCAAATTCTCTTCATATTGCAAAAGTTTTGTGAGCAACATTACACGAGATTGCAGTTGGGTTGAAAAATGTGTTGTTGGGGTTTCGGTTTAAAAATGAATCTGCATAATTGAAAAGTAAAATTTAATTAAAATCAATTTGTTTCGATATATTGTATAAAAAAAACGTTTTTATTTACATAATTTCCAATCGTGATAATGGATCGTCCATTCGTGATAGTGATCCATTATCACGATTGAAAATTATGTGAATGAAAAGTTTTTTTTTTTTTTTTGGTACATCGATATTATTAATTTAATTCGTTATAAAATGACCCAAAAAGGCAAATCTTGAATAATAATAAAAATATGTTTCAGCCAAAAAGGCAACTTGATTAATAAAAAAAAATATGTTTCAGCCAAAAAGGCAAATCTTGCCTAATAAAAAAAAATATGTTTCAGCTAAAAAGGCAACTTGGATAATAAAAAAAATATGTTTCAGCCAAAAAGGCCAATCTTGGATAATAAAAAAATAGGTTTCAGCCAAAAAGGCAAATCTTGGATAATAATAAAAATATGTTTCAGCCAAAAAGGCAACTTGGATAATAATAAAAATATGTTTCAGCCCAAAAGGCAAATCTTGAATAATAATAAAAATATGTTTCAGCCAAAAAGGCAAATCTTGCCTAATAAAAAAAAATATGTTTCAGCTAAAAAGGCAACTTGGATAATAATAAAAATACGTTTTAGCCAAAAAGGCAAATCTTGGATAATAATGAAAATATGTTTCAGCCAAAAAGGCAAATCTTGGATAAAAATAAAAATATGTTTAAGCCAGTAATAATAGCGAAACGCACGGTTCAAGCGTTACGTTGTAACATGTGAATTGTACATAGACGGTTTGTCTGTGTGTGTACAAGTGGAAAAGGTTGCCTGATGGAGAAAAATAAATAAATAAAAAAAAGAATTACTGGAAAGGGCGTCTGTGGAAGTCTTGGATTCGCTTCACTTCCATCCTGGGGCAATGTGGCACTGTAAAACGTTCTCCTTTTTCCATATGTACATATATACATATGAACAACATATAGATTGTAGCACATAACGATGTGACCCGCGCACCATATCGCAATTCCTAATTATGCAACCTTCTTCCACGAGCTCGCAGCCAACCTCGGAGTTTTCTCACGCAGGCACACCGAGCTTCCGAAGTTGTTGCTCTATACACACACCAAGATGATTCTCATATGGAACTCGAACGAATTCAAACCGTGCCCCCTCCCCCTAAATAGACTCCAAATAATTTTTTTTTAGTTTCCTAAATTTGGAGCCTTCTATTTTTTTTTAATTGGCCATTATCCGGAAGCGTGAGTTTCAAAACGAATTTTTTTTCTGATAGTAAAGTATTTCGAGAGTACTCGGTTCAATTTTTAGATCAGAGTAATGAAAATTGTGAAAGTTTCGATTTTTTTCCGTAAAAATCGCAAATTTTTTTTTCATCTTCAACATTTTTTTTTGGTGAGTAAAAATTGAATTTGAAGCGAATGACCAATGTGAGGCCTTTGAATCACCTTCAGCCACGTTTGTCTCAATTAAAGAAATTAAAAAAAAAAAGATCAACTCGTTCCATAATTACTAACCGTGTCGGAATTCAGTTTCAAAGATACCGAAAAAAAAAATCTCCCATCGACGTTGGAAAGTACATTATTACACTCACTGCCACCTGCAAAAACATACATTTTTCTCGAGTCTCGTTTCGTCGTATATTTTACTTTCGTTTCATAATCACACGACCAGCTTATTAACCAGCGCGAAACACAAACAATTTTCATTTTTTTTTATCATCCAACGATTTATCAATTATTATTATTCTCCTATCTTCTTTTTTTTTAAATTATTATTGAAAACAAGTTTTTCAATATTTTTAATTACAAGATCATTATTTACGAATCGATTCACCTATAAATTACAACTCGAAACATAGTTTCTGATTCATTCGTACCATTGAAAAGAACATGAAAAAAAAAAGTTTAAAAAAAAAAAAAATTTTAATTGGAATCTCAAAAAATAATTTGAAAAAAAATTTTTTTTTAAATTCTGGACATCTCGTGCAATATCACAAAAGTTCGTTACGCTTTTGTAAAGTACAACAAACACCTTCGATCGTCAACCTCGCAGTTCCTGCCGCGAATGGTACTAGAAAAAAAATAAAAAAATAAAATAAAATAAAAAAAATTAAATCGTGTTAAAGCGACATCTGTCGCTGCAGTGGTTACGCCAGTACAGTGCAGACGTAAGAGATAGAGAGCATTGTACAGGATACTCTTAACTGTACATTTATTTTCGCGGGAACAATTAATTTATATATGTATATAATATATATATATATATATAGGCACCTGCGGCGTCGACCGTGGTGACACTTCGACCGGAACGAGTTAGCACCAGGTAGCATTGACACTCTCTCACTCTGTCTCGTTGATTGTCTCCTGTCTCACTCTTCGCAAGCCTACTCGCCAAAGGGGGGGGGGCGGGAGGAGTTTAGATTAAGATTAATTCGATTAAAAAAAATAGCATATTTTCGATATTTCATTTTGACGACACATTTAATATACATTCATTCCTATAATTGCTACATAATAAAGTAGCATTTGAAGAATATTCCATAAAATTGAATATTCCATGGAGTTTTTTTTTAAATTGATTTTTTAATTTTTTACAGCAATTATAAATAAATATATATTAACTCGGGTCGTCAAAAAAAAAAAAAATTATCGACAATATGAATTTTTTTTGTATCGAATTAATCTTACAAGCCCCATAAGCGCCCCCTACAGTCGAACGGCTGTACCACAAGTTTGATGAAAATAAAAAACAAAAAGGAATATATATTAATTGACTTCGTTAACGCGGATCGATGAAACGACTCTCTAATTGGGTCAAGTGGAACACGATCGAGAAAGTCAAGGGGGTGGGTTTGGGGTAGTTGACTAGTCCGTCAATTAGCAAAACTCGAGACTCGTTCCACTTTTGCCATTTTCGAGCATTCGCGGAGTCGCGAAATTAAAATAAAATATTAAAAAAAATGAATAAACGAAAAGAAATAATAATAATAATAATAACAATAATAATAATAGGCGACGGCCGGATCGCGGAAAGCGCTTCGACTTGTAATTATTATTCTGTCGAAGCGAATTGCTTCGAGCAAGCCGGATGTCGAATCTATAATTAATTTTTTTTTTATACACGTTTTCTCACATCTGGCGCGTACCATTTATTTATTTTTATTTTTTTATTTTTTTTTCAAATCCGCACAGACCGAATAAATTTGAATGATTGAGTCAAATATGTATTTATTTCGATTCGATGGATTATTCATGAAAATGGAAATTTCGTTATTTTTGGTATTAACATTTTTTTGAAGAATGTAGAGAGCTTTGAAAAATCTGGAAAAAAATTTCACAAAGCTTCTTCAAGCCACGAAATTCGAATTCTCAATTATAAAATTGTGAAAAATTCATTCTTTTAAAATATACATTTAAAAAAAATTTAATTCAATTTAAAAAACGAAAATAAATTCATGCAATTGGCGGAAGTTTAATTTTGAAAAAAGGCAGAAACTCAACGAAAAGAAAAAGTAAAATAAAAAAGCGACTATCGATCGATCGGCCGCCGGAAATGAGCGATTTGAATTTTTTTTTTATTCGCCAATGGTTCGAGCTTGGTGCATCTTGATGCAATTGCATTTCGTTGCAACGGTTCGAACGAACGTAAAAAAAAAAAAAAATCAACCGGGCAAAAGAATTTTGCGCCTTGGGGCGGCGCGCAGCTTGCGGAAGATGCTTCGATGAGATGTTTTCGCGAGAATGGGGCACACACGGGGCGTGAATCGCGTTTCCTCGGGGCGATCGCGTTCCCGCAATGACCGTTATACGAAAAATTAAAAAAAAATAAATAAATAAGCAAATAAAAATGCGCATGGCCGGAAGAGGATCGATCCGATCGGGCAAAGTTCTGGTCTATATCTAAACCCAAGATAAAAAAATATTGTATACCAACTATTTATGGGTTTAGGCATTCGTGAGTCTATATACAGTTCATGTATAGTCCAATAGTCCATATGCACTCAATATATAAGCTACATATAATTTATTTATATATATATACATACTTTTTTATATAATTCTTTAATTGGATTTAATTTATTTAATTTAATTTTTAACTGTATATATATATATATATTTCTTTTTATTCCTCTGGAGGTACAAAACCCTGAAAAAAAAGGAAAAGAAAAAAAATGACAGAACTTGAAATGTGTTTGTCGATCGCTTGTGTCGGCTTCGGTAAAAAACTTAAAAAAAAAAAAAAAAAAAAACATTTTTTTTTTTTTCACTCGTTTAGCGGTTAGCCGTGGCGAGAAGAAACGGCATTTAGGGTTACCATCGCTAATCAGTCATCGCTATACGAGAAACCGTCCGAACTGTGAGAAAGTTAAAAAATAATTCATATATATGTGTGTATTTTTTTTTTGTTTAATAGACGAATGAAATTCGATTCTTCTGAAATTCTCGACCGACAAATTTCACGGTGCTGAAATATTCGTTTTTTTTTCACAATCAACGAAAGAATTGAGATCATGTACACGCCCGAAAAAAAAATTTTACTCACGTAACAAATTATCCGGTCATGGTTTTACATTGAATTTGTATTCAATCGAAATTTATGGGGTTTTTCATATATGAATATATTATCATTTCTTTCGTCGAAACTATCACTTGGAAAATAGTTTGGGATTGTTCGGGTACTCGACGTGTAACGTTTGCGTTAATAATAATTATAATAATAATTCCCATTGTATCGAAATTATTTTTCGTTACGAAAAAAAAAAAAAAATTAATTTATTATTCAACAATCCCTAATTGAATTTTAAATAATCCCTAATTGAATGTGAATTATTTAATTATATACCACGATAGATGAAAAACGATATTTTAGTTCTCACCAAAAATCTCAAATAAATGAATAAATAAATAAACAAATAAATAAAATAAATAAATAAATAAATAGAAAGTTTGCGAAAATTCCCAAAATCATTTGCAAATACATTCCAGCTCGAAATTCCACATTTTCTCATCGATCCCGATCGAACGAAAAAAATTTAAGAAAAAATATTTTTTTTTCTTTTTTTTTTTCGAAGTGCAATTTTGCTTCTTTTTTTCACCGTAACATTCCCGGAGTCGTGGTAATAACAATTTCGTCTGGAATTGTAATCGTCGAACGGACATGCCGAACACACAGGTGTTTATATATGTATATATATATATATATATATATATATATGTGTGCATAGCCGGCGGATCCCTTTGCTCTGGTCCGAAATGAGCGTGGAGAACGGTGCGGCCATCGCACAAGAATGATGAAGGTGAGGGAAGGGGGGGGGGGAAGGAGGAAGGGAGTGAGAAACGAGGGAAAAAAAAAAAATTCTCGTGAGATGCTCGGTTCGAATAATTTCGTGGCTGGCAGGTAGATGGTATATATATATATATATATATATATATATATATATATATTCAGGTATGTATGATAAGTCATTGACCCGGTGACACACATCTCGCACAACTCGCGGGGCAAAACGAAACAACATCACGTACAACCGACCGACAGTTTATTCGTTTCACAGTCGAGCGAGGAAACGCACTTACGTACGTTTCTTCACGTATGTGTGTGTGTGTGTGTGTGTGTGTGTTAACACACGTGTAAAAAAAAAACGTTTTGTGTGTACGGATAGGCCATGGGGATTTTTTTCTTTTTTTTTTTCGAAACGGTGCGAGTAATGAACACAGCTTTTCTCCAACTACACTTTTCTCAAACTACACGGACACCGTGTATATATGTGTGTGTGTGTGCATGTGTGTGTGGATAAATACGGTAAAACCTTGGATCGCGAGAATAATTCGTTACGGAAACGTGCCTCGTGACTCCGAAGCACTCGTAAATAGTAAATTAAACAAGTGCGAGTTCGACTGGCCCACGTACGAACCCTCGCCATGTACCGGGTGTCCCATTTTTACAATCTTACACCTGATTTATCTCGGAAAATACGACTCCGATCGAGTTTTGAGTATGATGAAACTTGAAGGGTTCGAAGGGGGACGTGCAAACAAATTTTTTCCGTTGGTGCAACATTCAAAATGGCGGTGTTAAGACGGTTGACATGTTTTTTTTCAATGGAACCATGCTGTTTTCTTTTGATCAAAAATTTTTTCTTGTTAAAATTAACAACTTTTGTTAGACATTTTTTTTTATAAGGTTCATAGTTTTTAGGTTAGAAGACGTGGAGGTGAAAAAATGGTTTATTTGACACAGTCTAATATATGTGTATATAATATATATATCCACTAAAAGTTACGCGCTACGAGTATGGCGAGTTACGTTCACCTCGGTTTTACATCGAGTACGATCACGTGAGCCAGTTACATCTTCACCGTGTGGAATTCTTCGAGAGGAGTATATTAACCCATACCGATCGAGGTCCCTGATACCGAACGAACCACGGTGAAAATAAATCTCCCGGTTATAACGCGTGGCCGTCCTTGACTCTCGATTCAAACGAAACCCGTGTCGATTGTTGCACGGAGAGAGAAAGAGACGTACACACGTTTCTCCCAGACTTGTTTGTCGAGATTCACTTTTTTCCCCACTAAATTCCTCTTTCAATTCAAATTCATTTCTCAGTAATTTTTTTCTTTCATTTCTTTAAATTTTATTTTTACATTTGAAATTTTTATAGACATTTTTTTGCCTTCGATAGCTCAAACTCGTTGTCATCATAGATGTATTGAATTTTCTGGAAAACTGTGGAAAATGCGCTTCATTTCAAATTAAAAAAATCGTTTTTATCCAAAAATAATGAAAAGTAAAATTTTTATAATTTTTTTTTCAAATAATACGAAGCGATAAATTTGAATTATTTTACACTAGGTCGTAGAAAATGTATTTAACTATATTTGTGCAAATTTTTGTGTCAATCGAACCATCAGTTTCGTATTTACAACTTCGTCAGATTTTCAAGAGCTTCCGTCCGATAATTCCTCGGCGGCCATTTTGTCGTCGTTGTTTTTTTATTCTTTCACGGTTTTTATCGTTCACCTTAATGAAAATGGACACAAACACGTAGTAACGAGATCGTGATTCGCGAAGACGAGCGAATGAACAACACACAAATGCGTTTAGGAACGCTTTGACTCTTCGCGCATGCGCGAAACACGTAGCGGGTACAGTTTGAATCGTGTGTGTTCCGAACTTGTTCGCGGGGTTTGCTATCGTTCGTCGATTCGCCGAAGAGAAACGCTCGTACGATCGGGTGAAAGACATCCGTCGTTACTCCAACGTTTTCACTGCGTTTGTGTGTGTGTGTGTGCACCTATTACACATCCGCCGATGAAATAAATACGCGTTTGGGTACACTAACGCATACATGGGCGATTGACAATCGTGACGAGCGCAAATCGTTCGGTCGGCTCGAAAAAAAAAAGAAAGAAAGAAAAAAAAACGTAAACAAAAACAAAAACAAAACCAGCGCGGGAAATCGAGCCGCGCATGCGCGTCGACTACCAGCCAACGTTCGACGCAGCGTCGTGGCCATCGTTGTAACCTAAAAGAGAAGATAAAAAAAAGACACAAACACATGCACACTCACACACAACAACCGTTGGTAGCTTTTGCGATGGAAAAAAAAAGTCGCTTAGAGAAATAGAGAAAGGCCGTCCACTCGAAGATTTCATCCGGTCGATATGGAACTCGCGAGGAAGCTTGTTTTGTTCTGTTTTGTTTTATTTTTTGTCGTTACTTCGCGTAAATTTCATCCGCGATGATAAAAATTAGTCCAGCTCGATGAAATCATCAAAATTACCATCGAAATGTTCATTAATTTTCAAAGAGGAGTGGCTGTAAATGAGGTTAGATGGTTTTAGACGTACCAGACGTTTCCCACATTTTCGACGTAAAATACCAGGAATCTTGGAAGCTTCTGGAATCAGAAGCTTGTGCTTTAGGCCACGACCAGCGCCAAAACTTTCAGCTAAAGCAAATTCCGAGTTTGTTTGCAGTCGAGAAGAATCATGACGCAACCGCAATAAGCGTTCGTGACATCTCGGTTGCACTGTGCTGTGTTCAGCTGCGTTGCGCCGCTCGTCCGGCAGAGGCGCTGCTTCGTCGAATCGTGCGGTCTCTCTTCTCCCTCGATCTCCACCATCGTGCGACCTCACGATCGCAATTGTCATGCCGATTTCGTGCGGATATTATACATCGTTACCGTCAATTCGCTCGAACGAAACATCATCGCTACTGCATTACCATCCGATTTTCCATAAATTTCGCCATCAGCCACAATCATCGAACGTTCTCGATGCATAACCAACAATTGGTCGTTCCAACCTCACTATATATATATTCCAACCTGACCATCCGACAATCGAATTTTCCCACGAAAAATAATCAATTCTCATTCGTTCGTGAAAAATCAACGAAAATGAACAAAGTCAATAAAAAACTTTATTGGCAAAGTACACGGCGCACGGAAAATGAACCCGCTAGATGGCGCTGCGTCGATTCGACCAAATGCGCGGGCAATTTGAATATTGCAACAATCAAATTGATATATTTCGTTTGTTTTCATCTATTTTCATTTTCCGTAGCAATTGTTTTTGGATGTTTTAATTTTATTATTTTATTTATTTTATTAAACGATCGAGTTAAAACGATTGATTTATATCTTGTCTGCGTCCGCACCGATATTTATGTATCGGATCGTCGATAACGATCTCCGTGACAGGCCTGAAACAACATCCCAACGATTTAAACGTCTTCGTGTGCGGTATTTCGTGCGCCCTCGGTACCCACCAGAATAATCGCCATTAATCACCCTCGAAGAATTCCAATGAAACTTTTGCCAAGCCAGTTAACTCGTCTATGCATCCATGTTTAACGACGAACGTTGGTTTTTTTTTTTACCCCTTTTTTTTCGTTGAACCAATCACGATGGTTGGTAATTAACGATCGTATATTTATTATTTTTTAATTATATGAAACGATGGTTTATTTATTTATTTACGTATTAGAATGGACCCTCCACCTTTCCCCCCCCCTCCCCCCCAGCGACCTCTCTGAGAGCCATCGTCGTTAATCTTTCATCCACAATGCAGTCGCCAAAGCTCATAACCAACGTACGATGTAAATGAAAACCATTCAAAATTATTTATTTTATTTTGTTTATTATTTTTTTTTTCTAAATTACGTTTTTTACGTTATTTAATTTTTTTTGTCCTCATGGAAATGAAAAAACGATGAATACAAAAAACAAATGTGAAGAATTGACGATTGATGGAATGCGTGCGAGTCGCATATTATTATTATTGCATGTCCCTTCGGCTCAATTTTAATTTAATTTTTTTTTTGTTTTTTTTTTTTTTCGTTCCGCTCCCTCTCGACTTTTACCGTCGCAATTACCACGGCCTTGAGATTATTATTACCGTTCGCAGAATCTCTTTATGCATCGTTCGTCCACCCGGCTTTCTCCTTCACGTTCCCGACAATCATTATTCTCAAACATTATCATTATTATCATTAATAATATTATTATTAATATTCATATTATTATTATTAATATTAATATTATTTTTATCATCGACAAGGTTCCAATAAAATAAATCAACAAAATAATGTAATCCGCAATTTCAAAAAATATAAATTAACTAAACAACAACAAAAAAACTAACAATAACTTTTGGTTCCACAAAAAAAAAAATAAAACAACAAACAACGATCGATGAAAAATGATAAATTTCGTCAATATTGTTTGCTTGAATCGTAAACAATGATTTTCATTATCAACCTAGTAATAATTAATAAATAATCTACAATAATTGTATGGTGAATATATATTTTCGTTGAAATGAATTTTCATTCGAAATATTATTGGTGCTGAGACAAAATTTATTCACCGATGCGAAATTTCGATAGCACATCGATGGAATGCATGCAACTATAAGGTGCAACCCATGTATACGTGTATACACATCCGCTGAGTACCCACGAGAGAGTCTGTTGATCGAAAGAAAATATAATTCTTCACCCTCCGGGCGAATGAATCAAGATCGCTCGGGCGTGAAAGAACAAAAGGAAAGACTGGTCGAATCGCCTCTCCTCACAATACACCCATACATTTATAATATATATATATATATATATATATATATATATACATATAAATAAGGAGGGTATGCAGTCCACATAACTGTAAATTCTTGCTCGCTGTCAATTCGATCGTGACGGAAAAAAAAATTAAACTGTAGTAAAAAAACCCCCCATCAAAACCTGGCAGAAGTTATTCAAAAGGTTTTTATCCAGGCTCATGAAAAATCGTCTCGAGTGAAATGCAACTCAATCGTAGAAATCTTTTTCATTTCACTAAGACGGATTTAAAAAAAAAAATCTGTCACCAAAATCGGTCGTCCTAGGCTCAAGCCTGATAATAAATTCGCCATTGCTGATAAAATGATACGATGGAAAATTATTCGTACACGAGATAAGGATAAGCAGTGAGCCTCGGGATTCGAAGAGTAAAAAAAAGAACACAAATAAATAACCAAAACAACATTGAAAAAAAAAAAAAAATAAATAAAAAAGTGGTGCCAGGGTGTGTCCTTACCGTTGTTCGGCGAGCCCGAGAACATTCGCGCATGCGCGCCACAAACGTGCAAGAAGAGGACGATTTTTGCCCGGCTCTTTGCCTCTAAATTAATTCTTTGATTTTTTTTTTTTCATATTTGTTTTAAATTCAATATATGACAACTTTATCCTACTTTCAACCTTCTTAACCCTAAAACTTATATTGAAATAAATAAAATAAATAAAATAAATAAAATAAATAAAATAAATAAAATAAATAAAATAAATAAAATAAATAAAATAAATAAAATAAATAAAATAAATAAAATAAATAAAATAAATAAAATAAATAAAATAAATAAAATAAATTAAATAAATTAAATAAATTAAATAAATTAAATAAATTAAATGAAAAATTGATTTTCCTTCGAAAAAACGATAATTCACAAATATCTCTGGGAAAAAAAATTCTGTTTTCCATCGGTACGAGAGTGAGACAGCCTAAGTGGCATTCATAGCGGTCTTCTCGTCGAAATTTGAAAATAACGCACGCCGATCACATAACAATCGTAACACTTTCGTGTCGTGGCTCGTTAAACAGCAGCAACAGAACCACGAACGACGACCTAACGGTCGGTTTTACCTATGAACGTGTTCTTCGGTGTTACTTCGTGGACACACATCGCACATATCGATGTCACGTTGTCTCCCCCCCCCCCCAACCCCCTTTCGTCACTAAAACGTTATTTACCATTTTAAATATTCTCGGCTTATGTGAGAACCGAAGATTAAAGAGGAAAGAAGAAGAAGTGGTGGGGGGGGGGGAACTTTGAAAACGGATCTAATGTGTTCCACAAATTTTGTATTGCGATGTCTTGAAACCATTTTTATTCATGACCCGATCTCTGAGTACACAATCGAAAATATGAATTTCGGACAGCAATGCATTATCTTTTTTTTTTCTTATTTACATTGAAACTTTCTGGTCCATAATGTTCTGTGGCACTTTCACCGAGACGATTTTCAAACAGTTCAATAATAATAATAATAATGAAGAAATGATTAATTGTTTATATGGATAATGTAATGAATTATATCAATTAACGCAATAATAATAATAAGAATAATAATCATTATTATAGATATAGAATATATACAAAAGAATATACTAATACGATTAATTATACTTATCTAATATTACCAATAATGATAATAATAATAATGATAAAAGTTATTTCGTAAGATTTTTGTTTTGATTATTATTATCATTATTAATAATAGAATCACATCATTCCTATTACATACTCTATAATATCAATGATTATTGATAATGGAAAAACATTATTATTTTAACTTTTTTCTTGTCGCTGTTGTTTACACGAAAATTGACATGTAAATTATATAAATTTCTTATAAACGAACACACGCCCACTTTGTAATTACATACAAGCGGTCATTAGATATCCCATAGACATCTACAATCCCCCCCCCCCCCCCCCTCGTCCTTCTATCGCCGAGAAATCGTCATTCGAATCCGTGGAAACGAAAAAAAAAAAAAAAAAAAAAAAAACTCGTTAATCCAGGATTTCGTCCAAGTCCGAGTCCGACAGGTTCCAAGTGTGGGTCGACACACCCGCGTCAGTTCACCCCGAAGAAATCAACTCGACTCGTGAAAGAAAAAATAAAAATATAAAAATAAAATTAAGAAAATTCTTAAGTCTCGTCGTTTTATTTATTTATTTATTTATTTTTTCTCGTACGTACTTTTTGTTTGTTTTTTTTTTGCCTCGTGCAATAACACGAATGATTCCGAGATTTTCACGTGGGGAAAATTGAAACGTGAATGGGCAGCCCCCACCCCTTCCCGCGAGCCGCCGGATTGCGTGCCTCGAGGATGGTCCGAAAGGCTCTCGTGGAGACACGTCCGAGTGACCTACTACGACGACCACGACGACTACAACGTCTCCTCTCGTTCCACGAGTTTTGCTCCGCATGTTTGCTCACTATGTGTACTTACCTTGACACGAATTGCGCTTAGAAAAATTGCGGTTTCCGACGAAAGAGCGTAGCTAGCGGGTTTTTTTTTTTTTTTTTTGGAAAACACGTTAAGTATGGAAAAAGGAGATTCCAATGATCGTTGCAACTTATCGAAGAAGGCATTTTCATTGGATATATATTAATCAATTATATTGATTATATTGTTCTAATAATAATAATAATAATAATAATAATAATAATAATAATAATAATAATAATAATAATAATAATAATAATAATAATAATAATAATAATAATAATAATAATAATAATAATAATAATAATAACAACAACAACAGTAATAGTTATTTATTCCAAAAATTTAATTTTGTAAAATTATGAAAAAAAAATTGAAATGATTTATTGCAACAAAAATTGTTTATATATAATAAAGATTTCAATGTAAATGTTGATTATATCTATATTTAACAAACATTTACAATAACTAAGAATTTTTCATAATTTTACGTAATCAATTTTTTTAGAATAAAAAATCATTTAAAAAAAATTCACACATTTTTATTATTTGATTTTTTTTTTTAAATTAAATCGATGATTGGACTTGAACCGTGCGATAAATTCGCGAATGATTATTATTCGGTGGCTGTCACGAGTCTGTTGCGCGTAGATAGACATCGCGTTTTAGCATACAGCGAGAAAAGGTGAAACGACATATAGCTAACCGGCGAAGTCGGTGAATTGAATAATATCGTGCGGATCAAGAGAGCGGTCGTGACATAATTATATCCCACGGGTCCACGAAGGCCTATCAGGATATGCCGCATAAACTAATCGGAAGCGTCGACGGTTCTCGATGCAGCATCAGCCACCGAGTCGTCGACCCATCCGAATATAATCCCCGTGGTCGACGAATCGACAGTTTATATTACCGTTCTGTTGCACAAAAATTTTCCACACTGGGGAATTTATCTCATTCGACGGTTCCGGAAATTACGTTTCACGATTGAATTTCCATTTCAGTTCCGCCAACGAAATTGCATCTGGATCAGTTTCAACGTTACGACGACTATATATATATATATATATATATATATATATATACACACATAATATATCAAATATAACGTTCAATGAATTTTGTAAAAAAACTTTATGAAAATTTGTGGAAATAAAATTTTATTTGATTGATTGATTGATAATTATTTGACTCGGTCGATTGCAAACCGGGTCCAAATGACCCTGCCCTGACTTACAATTAGATTAGTTAGTATCTATCCTGAATTTATGAGTCCAATTTTGACGTGACAAATAATAATAATAATAATAATAATAATAATAATAATAATAATAATAATAATAATAATAATAATAATAATAATAATAATAATAATAATAATAATAATAATAATAATAATAATAATAATAATAATAATAATAATAATATTTAATAATATTAAATATATCGATTTGAAAAGTCTTCGACAGTCAGTTTATTTTTTTTAATTACTATGAAACAGTTTGTTGTGGTTTATATCGATTGATAGAAGCAATCTTTGATAGTTCATAAAATTTTTCAACAATTTGTAGAAAAGTTTTGAAAATAATTTTCATCGATTTTGTATAATGTTGAATAATTTTTATTAACGATGGAATTTTTTTTTTTTTTTGTTGGGAATTGCAGGTCCGGGCGTTCGTCGAGTGCCTCGAGCACGGGTACAGGATCATCGGCCGGTGGAGGACCCGGAAACGGAAGCACCGGTGACGGAAGAATGGCCGTGATCGGTGTTACCAGAAACGTTCGGTTACGAAGGGGTTATCCGGGTTTTGGGTTTTCACTACGCGGGGGACTCGAGTACGGAGCTGGATTTTACGTGAGCGACGTTGAACCCGGTGGAGAAGCTCACAGAATGGGACTGAGAGTGAGTTATCATTTATTATCATTATTTAATTAAAAAAATTTTTTTTTCAAAATAAATTTTTTTTTTTAAATATTGTAACTTGCTCAGAATATTTTTTTTAACTATAATTCGTGGGCACAGGTGGGAGATCAGATAATACGAATGAACGGGCATCCGGTGGAAGATGCTGTACACAGAGAAATTGCTTTATTGGCGAAACATCGACAGGATTTGGTACTGAAAATTCGAAGTGAGTTGAAAATGGTTAAAATTCAATTTTTTATTCTCATTTATTCTTATTAATCTTATTTATTCTTATTTATTCTCATTTATTCTTATTTATTCTTATTTATTCTTATTTATTTTTATTTATTTTATTTATTTTATTTATTTTATTTATTTCGTGAGTAAAAAGTTTATTTCAAAAACGAAATGTTTCATTATTTTGTTACAGGTGTGGGAATGATACCGGTTAAAGAGTGAGTTGAATAAAATTTTGATTTATTGTTTTTTTTTAATTAAAAAAAAAATAATAAAGATAAAACATTTTTCAATTAAAATTTTTTTTTTTCATGGATTTGGCTGTATTGATTGTTATGAATTTTTCGTAGCAATCCAAACGATCCGGTCACGTGGCACATGGTTCAGCAGCAGCACCAGCAGCAACAGCTGCAGCAACAGCAACAGCAACAACAGCAGCAGCAACAGCAACAGCAGCAACATTCGCTTTACAAAGGAACCATGCCACCGTACAATCAAGTACGATTGCGAATTCACGTTGGGGAAAGAGGACGATTGGGTTGTGGAGTTTGCAGGGGAATAGTTCCAGGCCTCACGGTTCAGGTAATGAAAATTTTACAAAAAAATTAATTCGTACGATTTTTTTTTTCTTCATAATTCAGACAACTTTATTGACATCTTGAATTTTATCAAAAATATTTTACAAAAAATTAATCGTACGTTTTTTTTTTTATACTTTAGACATCTTCATTGACGTGTTAAATTTTTTCAAAAAATATTCATGCGACTATTTTGATTTTATTTCATTTTATTTTATTTTATTTTTGAAAAATGTTTTTTTTTTTATTTTATTTTTCTTTTTGTTCAGGGAACTCGAGAGGGTGGTCCAGCCAGAGCTGCGGGTCTGAAAGCCGGTGACGTTATCATCTGGTGCAACGGTCAGCGTCTGACTAATATACCGTTCGAACGTGCGATCGAAGTGATGAGAGGATCGGACGTGCTCGAGGTGGCTGTCAATCGTCCGGTCATGACACATCCGCCGTACGATTGCACGACCGTACGGGCTTCCAGTGGCTACGACATGACACGTTCCTTCGGACCCTACAACAATCCACCCGCGGGAATTATCAATCTCAAGTCAGTCCAAATTTTTATCTTTTTTTTTTTCAACAAAACTTTTATCTTAAATCATAAATGAAAAAAAAATTCACGGCTCACAAAAAATTACTCATCATATTAATTATTCATCATTATAATGAAAAATGTCATGTTTTAAACAAAATTATTTATTATATTAATTATTCATTATTACAAACGAAAATTTCATATTTTACAAAAATCTATTTATTATTCATTATTTATTATTTCGATTAATTTTGTAATAAAACGTTCTTCACTGTTTTAGGGGAGGTTGGCCGATGTCAATGTCCACCAGCAGCTGTTCGTCCTCGGATTGGAGCGGTTCTGGCGATCAGGTAAAAAAAATATAAATAAATCATACGAAATAAATTAAAAAAAAAAAAAATTCGTTCAACTCAAAAGTTTCGACAAAATAACATCAATCAATGTTTCAAATATTCGAAAATGTTTTTGAATCAGAAACCGTAATAACAATTTCTTTTGATCATCAACTCCGCATTTTTTATATTATTTTTTTTTCACAAAATAATAAATCAATTTATTCCTATAAAATGATGATTTTTTTTTTATAATAAAAAAATGTCAAAATAATGTCATAATAACTTGACAGAAAATTTGTTGCGTCAAGTTATCAATTTCGAGTTCCTTTATCTTTTTTTTTCTGCAACTTTTTGACAATTTTTGAAAAATAAGGATTCAATTTAGAAATGAAAAATTGATATAAATTTGATTATTTTCTTTTTTTTTCGCAGGGTCAAGAATGGACGCGAAAACCGAACAACACGACGGTCATAAGAGTCAATCAAAATATGAATCCGGGTTATCCCTGTCATCCGGCTTATCGTCAGTACAACGTGTCGAGTTCGAAATTGGACAACGAGGAACCGCTTTACGATCCGGTCGCTCCGCGCGATTACGAATCCCACGATTTCGACGCAAATCCCCGGGACGAGAGAAATCGTCGTACATCGTCGTACGACAGGGACGACGGTCCGACGTACGATTCCCCATCGATGGACGAACGCAATTCGTACAATATTCCCAAGGCAAGCCACAAATATCTGTCCCACAAAAAAAAAAATCGCAACGCAAACAAAAAAAAAATTAAAAACAAAGCTCGAAAAATAATAATAATAATAAAAACAAAAATTGAATAAAATAAATTGTTGCAGGACAATGGTCAACGAACGGACAATCGTCTCGCGGATTCACAATCGAACGAACGTAAAACCGTGACGACCGTGGAAGTTCATCAGAGTTCGGTCGGACCACCGGCTCCACCCTCAATGCCATCCCCCATGCCCCACAAATGGCAACCAGGTTGATAGAAAATATTCTAATTAAAAAAAAAAAACAACAACATCGATTAATTAAATTGACCGTGTAATTAATTTTATCATTTATCAGTAGAAAATATTCCACCTGAAAGGAAAAATCGACTAATCGGTTCCACCGTGTAACTAATTTTATCATTCATCAGTTGCACCGAACCAATTGATTCTATTTTTCGAACACCCATTTTTTTTTCTATTTTAATTTGCTCATCAAAATATTCTCTGCCAAATATTTTTTTTCTCATCAAGAAAAAAATAATAAATAAAAATGTTTAATTATTTTGTGAAAAAAAAACTCGAATGAAAGTTGTGCAAATAAAACTCCATTCGACTGATTCATAAGAAATAACGAAAAAATATTTAAAAAATATAGTTTTTGAAAAAACTTGAAAAAAATTGTTGTGCAAATAAAATTTTATTTAATTTATTGAATAAAATGAATGCATCAATATTGACAAAAATGAAAGAACTATATATATAACGAAATGAAGATTAGACAAATTGGATCGAATGAAGCAAATAATTAATAATTAATAATGAAAAAAAAAATAGAATTTAAAAAAAAAAAAAAATTTTTATATGATTATTTTCAGAACCAAAACCAATGATCGCAATGGGAATGCAAATGGGTAGCACATTGTCGATGGGTAGCACAGGATCGACGGAAACTGAATCGAGTTTGGAATCTTCGTGTGGCAAAGATTCGGCATCGACTTCGTCGTCGATATCGACGTCCTCGTGCGAACCAGCGTCGACGGTTTCGTTCGCGTCAACGTTGACCGCGACGTCCGGATGTGCGAACAAAAATGTGGAACCGGTTGGTCCAACGAGACCCGTGCGTTCTTGCACGTTGCAAAATGCTCCGATACCGAATACCGATCTCGGAACTGCCATAACTCAGGAATTGCAGAGGCGAGCCCAACAGGTAATTAAAAACCGAATAAATTTTCTATAAAATACGATTAAAATTATAAACCCGATCATTCCATCGCTGTTTTTCGTACAACACGTGAAAAAAAAATTACGTTTTGTACAAAACGTGACTAATCAGGATTTTCCAAACTGATTTTCAAGGTTTTTGAAAAATAAATCATGACTTATCTTCCATCGACTGATCACGTTCGACGCTCGTGACGTTTTTTTTTATTTTATTTCGTGTGTTTCTCGACTTATCGAACATTTCGCGGTCAATTCGTGATTTCAGAGAATGCTGAACGCAGCAAAAGCCGAGGCTAACAAGGAAATTTTGGGCGAACAAAAAAAATTGAATCCGGAAGCCCTCAGAGCTCAGGAAAATAAGGTGACCCACGATAAGGTAGGAAAATTTGTCGTTAAATTATTTCGATACAATATTTTTATTCGAACAAAATTGATTGGACAAAATAATTGAATTGTTTTTAATTATTTATTTATTTGTTTGTTTATTTATTTAATTTATTTATTTAAAAATTATGAAACTTCGTTGACAATTAATTTTTTTAATTATTTAACAAAGATTTTTTAATTTTTTTTCGACCCGAGTGATGGAAACCATTTTTTTTTTTTTTCGATCAAAAAATTGTCGAAGGTCAACGAAGTGTTGTTTAATTTTTTTAATTGTTTGCCACGCGTTTCAATGCGACGATTGCGGGTTTTTTTTTATTTCGCGTTCGTTTTGTTGCAAGCTGATGGAAGAATTCAAACGTGCACATCGCAGAATGTTCAATGGCAATCAACGGGTTCAATTTTCGGATCAGCAGGACGATAAGGCAAGTGCAAAAAATATTCACTCTCTCTCTCTCTCACTCACTCTTTAAACGTGTTTGACAATTATGTAAAACAATTTAAAAACAAAGAAGATAACAAAAATTAAAAAATTAATTGAAAACGGAGATAAAAATAATAATACAATCATAAAACTTTTTAATAAGTGAAAACCGATATTAAAAATAAAAAAAAAATGAAATGCAATGGCCATATAAATCTTTTCGATGATAAAAAAATATTTGATACGAGCGACAAAGACACGAAATTGAATCGATGTAAAAACTTTTTTTTTCAAGTGCCAGACAATAAAATCTCGAAAATAATGAAATTGTACAGCTGCGTGCGCTGACAAGTGCAGTAACCCTTCTCTATCTCTATTCATCTCTCTCTCTCTCTCTTTCTAATTGTATAATAAACGTTAGCGAGACACACACCGTAGAAACAAAACTTTCTCCGTTTACCTTATTCGGTAGCGAGACGAACGATAACAGTTCGGGTTCGCAACACGATTAAAACCGAAGAAGCTCGATTATATATACGTCGAACGCTTATTTCGTTTAATTTTTTCATCCGTTAAAATCTTATCTCGCTCGATCAACGAGATCGCACGAAATATTACTCGCTTATGTTCAATCTCATCGTTTAATATTTCGTTGCTCGAAAAAAAAGAAAAAAAAACACACACACACAGAAATTATAATTGCTTCGTGATTAGAAACTTTCGCATCTCTCTCGTTTCGTTTATATATTGATGTAAAAGTAAAAGTCTTCGCCGATCGGATCCCACAATTAATTTCTTCGCGAATTAATCATTTATTATTTTCACGAAACTCCGACATTTTTTTTATTTTTTATTTATTTATTTTTTTATAGGAATAAGTGAAAAATATCGCTGTTCAATTTTTTAAATAAAATTCAATATTGTTCACATATATTTATTATCACATTATATATTATATTATTGAATATTGATATCAAATGTAATATTGCTATCGAATTTGTTTTTTCAAAATTTACTTTTTCCTCCGTTTTATCCAAATAAGAAATAACGTAAAGGAATGAAATTGAAAGAAAACAAAATTTTGAAAACTATACTCGGCGATATTTTTGGCCTTTTCGTGTCAATAACAAATCGTTGAATTCGTAATTACGCGATTGTGACGTCACCAGAAATTTCAAAACCGAGTGACACATAGACAAACACACACACACACACGTACACGCACGTACACACACACGTAGTGTTAACCGATAACGTTATCGGAAATTTTTATCGCGGTGTGTTAATCGCCAGCCTCGAGGACAATGAGGAGAAGAGAAGGCTGGAGGTGAGGCAAAGAGAGGCGGGAGGGAGTCGCGTAAAAATGTTAAGCCTGCATGTGGGTATAATTCCACTCGCTAAACATGTGCGATTACACCGAAAAATCGAGCAGCGTACACACGATAAAACGAACGAGGACTATAAACAAGGTTCTTACATACAGGTCTTGAAACTCCTCTGAATTTCCGGTGGTGGGGGTTAGGTCGGTCGAATGAAATTTCGTTGTTTCTCGAAGCCGCCGCAAGCAGGGCGCCACCGGAACTAAGGTAACCCGGGGGGCGCGTGCGCGGGATAACAAACATAACCCTTTTATTCCCGCGACAACCTCGTGATCGAGCCATCAACTGCGTTCCAGCTTGGTCATCGACACCTTTCACGGTTTCCGGTGAACGGTCACGCGAAGGTTGTGCATAATCGACGACGGATCAACGGATATAACGCGTGTGCTTCGTTCGTCGCTTCAAAGTGGATGGAAATCCGTATTGATTGCGTACAATGGCGGTTGGGGTTATTGGAAAGAGATGCGACGATGCGCTTCCGTGGTCTCTTCACCGCGTCACCTTAGCACCGGTGGCGCTCCACTCGCGGCGGCTACGAGAAACAACGACGAAATTTCGATTCATCCGTACCAGCCGAATCGTTCGGAGTTTCGAGACCCGGTATATATAAGACCTCGAAAAATAATTAAAAAAAAAAAACGACGACGGATGGGGCGTTTGTTTCGAAGCTCGCCGACGAGCCAGAGATAGCGAAATTCACACCTCGCGCCTGTGTAGACGCGATTCGGGCCTCTCTCTGGCTACAATCAGCCGCGCCGCGAACACTCCGACAGAAGCCAGTCTTCGATCCGACGTCGAGCGCGTATCAAACAATATCCAATACCGCAGGAAACCAACAAATTAAAGAAAAAATAATAATAATAATAAAAAAACCAATTCCAACTTTGGTTGTTTGTTTCCGTTGGTTCGTCGTAATCGTAAAAATTCCACGAGTCAACGATAATTCGGTTTAATCAACATTCTCAATAACGAATTATCAACGTTCGTAATCTGGAAACACACGGAATTTCGTTTTTTTTTTTTTTTCGTTTTCCTTTTCATTCTTTTCCGTTTTTTTTTTTTTTTTTTGTTTTTCTCATTTTGCGGTTGGTGATTTCGTGATTGTAATCGAGAGTGTTGCGTTTCTAAAGACGCCAGAATTTCATAGAAGGTTGAATCGTGATCTGCTTCTTTTTTTTTTCAAAATCGTTTTTCAAATTTTTTTTTGTTTCTCTTGTCATTATTAATAATATTTTTTTATTATTGATATTATTATTATTAATACTGTTGTTATTAATAGTGATAGCATTATTATGAAATAAATCGATGAACCAATTAGTTTCATTTTTTACATCTTACAAAATTTTTTTTTCACAAATTGCCATTATTATTATCATTATTATTATTATTTTTCAATTTTCAAAGATAAAAAAATAATTTGCGAGGGACGATATCGACGATCGATGGGTTCGCGGTGGTTGAGCCGGGTCAAGGGGTCAGAGGGTGCCCCAGGGGGTTCCCCGTGTCTCGTGAAGACTCACCTGCCGACGGTGTAATCTTTCGTTGTTGTTGTTTTTTTTTCACTTCTCTTTCTTTCCTGTTTTTTTTTTTTTTTTTTTTTTTACTTCATTCGCTCGGACGGAGTTTGCCGGGCCGGTGACAGACTTGGAAAATAATAGCTCGTCTGGGTTACGTAATTCCAGAGTCGTGCAAAGAGCGATTGTGAACTCCGGGCTTCGGGTGTGCTCCGCGACAGTAACCCGCGGAAACTCCGTATCGTTGCTTCGTTTCTCGATATCGTCGTCTCGAACATTATTATTATTATTATTATTATTTTTTTTCAAATTGTAAATAAAATTTTTGCCGTTCCTTTCTCGATTTATGTTCTCATCGTTCGAGAATGTGAAAAACTCGGGTTTGGATGAAAAAAAAAAATCAACGTAATTGAATAAATTATTTTTGAGAAAAATTATAATTTGAAAAAAAAAAAAAATTATCGTTCGAACGAAAAAATTTCGTAACTCTCGAGACCTTGTGACCGCGATGACCGTGATCGTGATCTCATCGATCGATTACACAGATACGTTCTTCGGCCATCGTTGAGGAGTCGATGATAAAAAAAAAAAAAAAAAAAAAAAAACGAATTTTCAACGACGGAAAAGAAAAACACCTGCGTTGCCACACACAAATACACAGTTGATGAAGATGATATAATTTAAATAAAGAAAAAGAAGACATTTGAAAAGATAAAAATTATTAGAACAAGTTTTTTTTTTTTCAAAAAAAATTCTAAAGACAAATTCTAAAAGCAAACAATAAAAAAACGAGTGTGTGAAATAATAACAATAATAATAATAATAATAATAATAATAATAATAATAATAATAATAATAATAATAATCATAATAAAACACTGAAGAAAAATTTCAATTAAATCGAAATTATAAAAAAATGGACAAAAATTATTGATTCGTGAGATGAATTGTATAACAATGAAATCCACAAAGGAAACATTGCCACGAAATCGCGTGCTCTTCACCATCGCACCTTACACCGTTAGTTGTGCACGAAAAAATTATTTCAATCATAACATTGAATAAATTCAAATTCATCAAATGTAAACAAATTAAAACGGATTAAATAACAATTTTTTCATCGTTCTTTTCTCACGTATTTTTTTTTTCTCTCAGGAACAGGAGAAGCGTGTGACAAACGGTTCGACGATCGGTGGACCGCCACCGCCGCCACTTCCGGTTCCGGTCGAATCCCCAACCGCAAAGACAACTCCCGAAGACGCGGTCGAGATGCAGAGCATAGAATCGTTCAAACTTAAAGACGCGCCAAGCCCATTGATACCAAAACCCCCGTCGACTTATTTTCCGAACGTAAATTCGTCGGCGAATTCCGCGGGAAATTCAAATTCGAACAGTCCGAGACACGGGGCATCGTCACCCGCGAAAATTCAATTGAACGGAACGATTAACGATCAAACGGTGAACAATGGAAACGTCAATCAAACAACGATCATGGAACAACGGAAAAATTGTAATGGAACGAAAGTTCCGAACGTCGTGGCAATGTCGACTTTCGGACCGGGAAAAGTTGCGGTGAGAATCGGTGCTTACGAGGGCGAGACCAAACAACCGTCGAGATTGGATTTTTTGCCGCAAACGTCGCCCCGAGCGTCGGAATCGTCGTCGACGACGACGACGACCGCGACGACGGGGAAAATTTTTGTCGAGGATGCAGTCGATGCACCGGTCGTGTCCAAACTGCAGAACGAACTCGTCGCCACGCTGCAACGATCGAATCTCAGAAAAAAGACTGAAGGAGTAAGAATAATTATGTTTTTGTTTTCTTTTTTATTTTTTTGCACAATCGTAATTCTGAAATGGATTTTTGTTTATTTTATTTATTTATTTATTTATTTGTTTATTTATTTATTTATTTATTTATTTATTTATTTATTTATTTATTTATTTATTTATTTATTTATTTATTTATTTATTTATTTATTTATTTATTTATTTATTTATTTATTTACTTATTTATTTGATTTTATTTACTTTATTTATTTCGTTTTTTTTTTTCCAAATTTCGAAAATTCGAGCAATGAATATTTCAGCCTTTTCGCAATTTCTATGGTACATTTTTTTAAAGTTTTTTCCAAGTTATTTCAGCCTTTTGTTAAGTATTCAATAAGTATCAACTATTAATACTCAAATATACTTAACGAACAAACGAAATAACATGAAAAAAAAAAACTTAAAAAATTTCTTACACTTATGCTTTCTGCTTTATAACAAAATTTATGCAATACGATATTGATGATGAATAATTAACTTTATCAACAATCAAACAAAATTGCGAAAGATAGAAACGCTTGGAACCCATAAATCGATAATTATTGCGAAACAAAAGGAACAACGAAATTTTTATTGAACCGAAACTTAAATTCGCAATTGAGAGTGTACATACCTTTGAGGAAAAAAATATTATAGTCCAATAATTTTTTATCATTGCTCATTATAATTTGTTTGTTTTTTTTTTCTTTTATTTATTATTAATGATAATATTTTTTTTCATGTTTAAACATCAATTTCTCGATTTCAGGATAACAACATTGCCATCAAACCAATTGCCGAATGTCCGGTCGTGCCAACAAGAATTTCCAGCACCCTGACGGACAACACAGGACCGTCGCTTCTTCAAACCAACGTCGAAAAACTCGCTGCCGCGTTAACAAACAGAGTAACGATCAAAGTAACCCCGGAAAATGGTTCGCGATAAGTTTGAAAGAAAAAAAAAACATCCTTTCCTCTTTTTACGACGAAATGTCATTTTGAAAAAAAAAAGAAATGAAAAAAATAACAAGAAAAACAATTTTTTAAATAATGTTTTTTTTTATATATATATAAAGACTAATGATATACAACGAGACGATATAAGATAGACGCGGATGCCTCGATCGATGTAATGTAATCACGGAGCTTGTCGAGAGAGTGTAGAGCTTTTTCTTCTTCTTTTTTTTCTAATTTTTTTATAATGGCGACTGAAAAAAAAATCCAGATCACAGAGCGATAAAACGTTTCGAACGCTCTTCGAAGATGCGAATAAACGATAAATCGTGTTTTCGTGAAGCTCGGAGAATTAATATGATTAATTTTCGTCAAGATAACGAGCTGATTATTCATACGTAAATTTAATACATTTATATATATATAAACATTTATATAAATATATACATGAATATACAAAAAAAAAATATACACATATACAAAGTATATACATTTAGTATTATTATGAATATTGCATTTATGATCCGGCACCATTGAATCTTCACCACTTATGTAGTTCACACGAATTAACGAATCATGTTTGTCACAATTTATCGCGTGCAATAAATTCAGTTGTAAGCTTGTCATTGCAGCTGTTCATCCACGATTTTAACGAACAATGACGAAAATAAATTTGGAAAAAAAAAAATTAAACATTCATCACAATCAATCGATTCGTTCATCCTTCGCTAATCATTTTTATTTTTAATTTTTTTCAAATTATTTTTTTTTTATCATCTCGACGAAACGTTGTCATCGACAAAGCAAAATCATTATCAGGGAATTCATGAAAATCAATCTTTTCCACGAAATAATTAAATTGAATGAATGAATACATAAATAAAAAAAATAAATTAATATTGATGAATTAATAAATCAATGAATGAATAAATTAATAAATTGATAAATCAATGAATTGATAAATTAATAAATAAAACATGGAATTTTAACAATTTTCAACTCACTTATCTTTTTACTTAAATCGTACTTTTTTTTCAGGTCGAAATTATTACGAACAAAAATGAAGAGATAAAAAAAAACACACAAACAAACAAATAATCGAGTGTGTTGTGAAGTTGGTTGTACAATGTTTATCAATTCATGACGTTCCTGGGTGTAATTAATTTTTATAACCAAAAAAAAAAAAACAATTCGGTCGACCGGTTATTTTCATTATCAATCAATAATCGTTTATATTTTCGCAAAACCGATTTTACTTATGAGTCCGAAGAAAATTCAAGCAGGAATCTCGTTCGTTGCGTTGAAACGTATCGAACTTATCTTTTTTTATATTATACCAATTTTTTTTTCAACAATTTTTCATTGGGAAGGAGAGGCGAAATTTTTTTCTATGAGTGCATGAAGGTGTAACAAGACAAATAAGATGTTACTCGACACGGAGCACAATCGTATACGAAAGTTATTGTCGTCGGAGTACTGCGACTTTGCGGACGAGGTACTCGTCGAATCCCCGTTCGCCGAGACCACCAGAGACGGTCGTGGTTTGCGTCAGGTTGCTCTGGGTCTTACGCCCTCGAGGCTCGTAATCGCCGCCGATGTGTTGCACGAAAATTCAAAATTCACTTGCCCGCCCGATCTCGATCCCAGCATCGAGAGCTTCGAACTAGTTTCCGTTTATCCTCTCGAATTTGTCAATCTCAGCGTTTTTCGCAGACGACGACGTAAAACGTTGAAGGCAAGGTAATAAATTTACGAAATACATTTTTTTTTCTTATTGAGTTTTTTTTATTATTAAAATTCCTTCAATGGGGATGATGGCTATTTAACTTTCGCGTAACGTTTCTCCATAGTCCACGGTTTTATATATACAGGTCTCGAAACTCCGGACGATTCGGCTGGTACGGATAAATCAAAATTTGTCGTTGTTTCTCGTAGCCGCCGCGAGTGGAGCGCCACCGGTGCTAAGGTGACGCGGTGAAGAGACACGGAAGCGCATCGTCGATCTCTTTCCAATAACCCCAACCGCCATTGTACGCAATCAATACGGATTTCCAGCCACTTTGAAGCGACGAACAAAGCACACGCGTTATATCCGTTGATCCATCGTCGATTATGCACAACCTTCGCGTGACCGTTCACCGGAAACCGTGAAAGGTGTCGATGACCAAGCTGGAACGCAGTTGATGGCTCAATCACGAGGTTATCGCAGGAATAAAAGGGTTATGTTCGTTATCCCACGCGCGCCCCCCGGGTTACCTTAGTTCCGGTGGCGCCCTGCTTGTGGCGGCTTCGAGAAACAACAAAATTTCATTCAGCCGACCGCCAGGGTTCTCTGTCGCTCCGCGTCGAGCGCCAACAGCGCTATCCCCCTCGCACTCACGGCGAAAATGGGAACTACTCATTACGCATAACCTCAATTTTATAAAACATAGTAATAATCAAATAGCCATCATTTCTATATTAAAAAAAAAACTCAAAAATAATTCAAATTGAAAAAAATCATTTTCATTGACGAATAAAAATGTGAAATTTCAGATTGATAGACGGTCGTGCGAAATACTACGAGCTCGGTGGTATGTTGCATCGAAAAACCGTGTTTTGGAACACGTGGTGCGATCACGTGCGCGAAAATATGGCGAAGAATGAGAAAACGAGTTCGATGTCGGAAACAACGGCCGCGAGCTCAACGACCACGAGCAGCACGTGTTGTCTGGTGTCATCTGGTGTGGAATTCGACAACGAAAATTTCGAGTTCGACAATAATCGTTGCGTAAGACGCGTTTGGGCGCATTACGGCGATGGCGACGACGAACGTTCGACTCGTTGGCCACGCAAAGACGTTTATCTGGGCCCATCTTTCAACCAACTCAATCACGGTTATTACACCCCCGTGCCCGTTAGATTCGCCGGTGCCAGTCTCGATGACGTCACCCACGAGCTCAATCCCCGGCCCAACGACCTTCGTTCGTCCCCGGGCAAAAAAATTACGTCGAGTTGTCCCTGCGCGAAAAATCCCCAGAACTTCGATCACGCCAACCATCATCATCGCGACAACCGTCGCAGCGCCCTCTGCGACGTTCTCTTCACTCGCGAACGCAGGCCTGCCAACCCAAATTCCCCAGATCTTCATAACCAATGGAAAAACTCGTACCAACCTCAAAAACGCATGGCAATGTCGGAAACTTTGCAAATCGACTCGCGCGATCGCAAAATCGATGATAAACGACGAAAACAAAAACACAGATGCCAATCGCCGAGAAAGAATGATAAAAAGGTGTTGAAAAAATTGTCGAGATTTGGTTTTGGCATAGATGAGAATTGCAATTCGGGATTGTGTTTGAAACCCTGGTTGGGCGACGATGATCATTATTGTCACGGTGACAGAGAGAAGGTGATGGATTTGCGTGGGATGATGGAAAATTCCGTGAGATTGTGGGAAGGAAGGGTGAGAAAAAAATTGGGAACGAAAAATTCGCGAAATTACGGTTTTGCCGGATCGCCATTTTTTCTTCACGGTTTGGGACCCTGGTCCGTTCAACCGGGCGATCGTCAATCCGTTCAACGTAAAAGATCGTGCAGTGCCATCGCCACCACACGTCGAACAACGGAACTAGACGTGAAAATCCCAATTTCCAAACGACAATTGTCAACCAGCACATCGATGACCGAATTGCGAGCGAAAAAAATTGGCGCCATATTTGAAAATTTCACGTGCAACGTTGTGATTTTTTGGACACCGGAATATTGGTATCGTCCGAGATCGGCCACGACGGCTTATCGCGAATTGCGCAAGCATCTCGATAACCTACAAAAATTTCGCATCTTCAAGGAACACGAGAAACAAAATGGCCGCAAATCGTTCTTCGCGAAGAACAAAATGGCGGCGATCACGAGGAACCAATCGAGGGACGGTGATTGGTGTTTGAGGGAACGCAAATCTTGCGGTCTTTTGGAACGCATATTCTCGTCGAACAGCGCATGCGCGAAACGTAAGAACGTGGCAAAAGCGGGAAATATGAATTCGGACTGTGGAATCGAACGTTTGAAATGTTTGTTGAGAATGGATTTGCGAATCACGGCTTGGGACATCGATAGCGAAAATTTTGCGCGACAATTGACGATAATCGATCGCGATTTGTTTCTACGGGTAACTTGGTTCGACGTGGAAATTTTGTTTCGCGAAAGATCATCGATCAACGCGTCGAACATCGGCGCTTGGATCGCTTTCAGTCATCGAGTGTCTTGTCTGGTGACCAGCGAATTATTGTCCACACGAAAAATTTCCATGAGAACCAGATTAATGTCGAGATTCATAAACGTCGCGAAAAAATGTTACGACTATGGAAATTTTCATTCGTGCCGATCGATCGTCGCCGGTTTGCAATCGCCGGCGATTTATCGTTTGACCTTGACCTGGTCGCGTTTGAAAATTCATCATTCGACGAGATACGAAATTTTCAAGAGTCTGTGTCAAATTTTTCGCAACACGAGAACGAAAATTTATCGTAAAGTTTGGGAGAAATGTGAAATTGAAAGATCGACGATTTTGCCTTACGTGGGCGATGTTATAGCGAGAATCGTCGTCGATGATGAATTGCCGATCGCGAAAAAATGTTCATCTTCGAATTCACGAACGAACGATCGTCATTGGCCGACGATTAGTTCGAATTTTTCCAACCTAACCTACAACGAAAATGCGTCGATGAAAAAAATCGTTGAACCGGAAAAAATCATCGATAAGAATGTCATTCGCGTTGAGAAAAATTTTGGAAAGAAAATTTTGTCAGCTGCGATTATGAGAATAAGAGGAAAAACTGTTTCCACGAATTCGAATGTGGAAAATGATGTTGTTCGTGGGTTTAGGGACGAGATATTGAAACGTTGGGTGTGCGACAGATGGCGCAAGTTTGTCGCGGATTCGAGAAAAATCCGCGAGAGGACGTCGCAACTCGAAAACGCGGATTGGGAAAGGAGGAAAATAAGGAAAATTTGCGACTGGATGGCCAAGTGCCAGAAACAGTGTCGGGGTTACGAATTTGGAGGACACTCGTTGGCCTGGGAATTTTTGCTCAAGGCACGGTACAGAGAAGAACGCGAAAATTTTTTCATCAGCTTAAAAGTCGAACCACCCTGCGGATGAAGAATAAAAATTAATTATACACATGTATTATACATGCATTTGTATAATTTTCTGGTCGTTTGGAAAATTCGATGAAAAAACTCTTTGAACGTAATTTTTTTAAAACGATTCTTATTATTATCATTATTATTTTTTTCTCGTACTGGAAAATAACGAAACTTTTGCTGTGTGGACGATCGTTAACTTTTGGATGCCAGATTTTTTCCCAGCTTCGATTTATTTTTTTTTTTTTTTTTAAGAGTCGATAATCGGTTTAACTCGAAGTTTATATGATAAACATCCAAAAGGTGTGTCACTGTACATGTACTTTGTATATTTTATTGTTATTATACAGTTTTAATACACGTTTATTTAACGAATTTTTGTATCTCGTTATTACAAAAAATTGTAAGTTGAAATATATATATTTTTTCTTTTTTTTTCATCTTCGTATGTAAATTTTTGTATATTTTTTTTGAGATTCCAAAGCAGAATACAACGTTTGATATCGAAGAAACATTTGTTCAGCATGGTTTCTATTTATTTATTTTTTTTATCCCAAACACATTGACTATACTTTGTTTTTAAAATGATAAATCTTCTCCAACTTTATTCTAGCTGATTGAAAAAAAAATAATAATAATAATACAGACAGTAGAATAGAGAGTCAAGAGGGGGAAAAATAAATTTGGCAAAACGATATATTTGTCAATAACGACGATCGACGAACGGTTTCATCTTCGTCATTTATTTATTCATCATTTTTTCGTTTTCTGACTAGACGGATAAACCTATAATTTTATTTACAGTTTGAAGCTACTTGAAAAGAAATAAAATTGAGAAAAAATTATAAAAAAAAAACAATACGAAATAACGAAACCAAAAAAATATTGACTTCACGATAAAACAGTCTCCTGCATTATTATTTCATTTTGGTTTTTTTTTTTTTTTTTTTTTTTTTGTAGAACCTTTTTCAGGCCGGGATGATCTCATTTTGAAAAAAAAAAAAATTTATTTTTTTCGCTCGGCGATTAACAAAGTTTTGTTGTAAAATATATATATATATGTGTGTATAAATTTTTTTACGACTAATCGCTCGACGAGCGTCAAAGGCCAAGAGACTCGACACCTCTTCGACGAATTTAATTCACCAATTATTTGTTGTTTTTGTTTTTTTTTTTTTTTTTTTCGAGATTCACAACTCGCACGAATAGCGCATTTTAAAAATTGTTCAATCTATATCTTCTTCTAATTTTTCATTCATAGTTTCTATTGTTAATTATACCGTTTGGGACAACGTCGCAACTTTGAATCGTTCAACAAAATTGAAAAAAACTTTTATCGAATATTTAAAAAAAAAAAAAAAAAAGGGTTTTTTGTGCATCGCACGTTTTGTCAAATGTCTACGCGAGAGACTCGTAAACGAGACTTTATTCTTTATCAAATATATTCAAAGGAAAACAAAATGCAATCGAGAATTTACAAACTTGTGAATAATTTTATCGATGAGATAAAAAAAAAAATTTAAAAAAAAACATTATAGAAATGATTAAAAAATCAATAAAACAAATTCGTGGCGACGTCGTCGCGTAGTTAATTCGCCGGACATTTCGTTATTATTACGTACTATCATCATTATTATTATTATTATTATATTTTTTTTTCTTATTTTCTTCATTTTTCTTTTAATTTTCCATTTCTATTCATTCGTGTAATTGTCTTGTTCACTCTCCGAATAAATTATATTTATATTTATATTTATATATATCTCACGATTATAAATACATTAAAATGACGAGTTCACGAGTATTTGTAAGATCACATGCCGCCGGGTTTCGGAAGATTGGTGTCGTACGCCCTTATCACATCCGTCTGGGTGACCGAGCCTCCCTCCTCTTGCGAGAATGCGAAGCCATCTGGCCAGCGTGACGGATAAGAAATTTCATTCATTAATTGTCCCGTTTCTTCACGATCTAACACTAAAAATTCACAAAATCGTGCATGAAAGAAAAAAAAATGGCAAAAAAAAATAAAAAGAAGAAGAAGAAAACAAACGAAAAACAATCTCAATCATAAATTTCATCTTTTTCTTTCCACTTTTCAAATTTTTTTAAATCACGTTAACTTTCGTCGTGCCAAAAAAAGTAAAAAAAAAAATTAATGAATGTTCGTTTGATTGAATATTAAAAAAAATGCATCTTGTCTACCCAGTCGTGGAACGACTGTAAAGCAATTTGTGTGTGTGTTTGTGCTTGCCAGTGTGAATTATAAAAAAAAACTCTATTATATTATACACAACATTATAGATTTAAGAAAAAAAAAAATATTATTCTAAAAAACAATCTTTACTTTTTTTTTCTTTCCATCTTTCTGCAGTCATCTTTGTCATGTTAAGTTGTGTCATCTATCACAATTTGTTACTTTCACATACACGCAATGCACAAAAATTGCAACGCTCAAATGTCCAATAAATAATTTTGAAATTCGCAAAAAATAAATAAATAAATAAAGAAAAAATAAAATTGTGGTTTAAATAAAATGAAATCGAATTTGCTCCACAATGATTTTTTTTTTTTTTTTTTTTTTCATGGATCGACGACTTACGTGACAGTTCCACCTCGACATTGACTCTCGTAGCTGCGTTTGATCGTCTGGTGAAAACACTTTTTACGTTTTTCAGCAGCCTCGCCGTCTCCGTCAATCTGCAAGCCGTGCATTGTTTTTTTTTTTTCTCTTTTTTTTTCCTTTTTCTCTCGTTCGTTAAAACCAATGACCCGAGTCCAATTGAAATATATATTTTTTTTTTCATCACGTTTCTCGTTCGATTTAACATTTCGTCAATTGGGCTTCGATTGTCGACGATCAAATAACGAAAAAAAATTTTTTTTACAAAAATATATATATTTTATTATTTTTTTCGAAAACTTTTCACTGGCTTGTTGGAAAATGATTGAACCATCCGGATTTCGTTGTAAATCGTTTTTATTACCTGCCTCACACGTGCAATAATATTTTTATTGAAAATAATAATAATAATAATAATAAAAATTTAAAAAAATATTAAAATGATAATATTTTTTTTCAAGGATGTAAAAAAAATTGGAGCTGATTATTTAACCCTTCGAGCTTGCAAGAACTTTCGGCATCGATATTTCATCAATTTTTTTTTCGCACGAAAAAAAAAAACAATTTCACTTTCGTACGATTTTTTTTTTTTTTTTTTTTTTCGTAAAATTCATACACGTAAAAATATTTCTAATTTCGATGAGATGAAAAGATACAACCAAAGATGCATGACAAGCAAAATTCGTGTCTTATTCGGTGCTGTGCAAATTGCGGGGTTGCAAAGGACAATCATAAAAATAAAAAAAAAACACAGAAAGAAGGAAAGAAAAAAAAACGAAAAGCATTACACGTGCGACATTCATGATGGTAATGTCCTGCATGGACATTTACAAAGAGAAAAAAAGTAAGGATCGTGTGTCTGTAAAATCGAAACAGCGATGACTAAAAATTTTCATTGCTCTTTTGATTTTTTTTTTTTTTTACTTTTAAATATAATTCTTTTTTTTAAACAAACTACTGGGGGTACTTACACCTCGCGAGCTCGGCGATGGCATGCACGGGACTGCATTGGATTACCACGTTTCAAAACATACCAAAACAAAGAGATAATTTGGGTTATAAAAAACGTAACACAATGATTTTTGACATAACACAGGCGCAGACCAATTTCGTTTCGTTGTTCATCGTAGAATCGAACGAGATGTTTAGTAATTCTCGACTCGATCTACTTGTCCATTTGTTGTCTGATCAATTATTCAATAGCACAATTTTTTCTCACTTTAGATAAATAAAATGTCTTTTTTATTAACAAATTATGTATAAATATACTTTTTCAATATTTTATTATTTTTTTTTCACCATTAAAATGTTCGGGATCTTAATATTGCCAATTGAATTTTGATGGTGATAATAATTATAATGATAATTATAATTTGTGAGCCTAATGGAAAATATAGATTGAGCCGATAAGTGACAGGAGCATTGGAACTTTTATTCAATTTTTGACAAGTGCTTGTCGATTGTGCACTTTGTGTGTGCCACGATAAAACATTTTTGAAAAAAAAAAAAAAAAAAAAAAAAAAAAAAAAAAAAGTTCGCCAAGATGAATTAATTCATTCTACTATCTTAATGGAATTTGATTGACGTTCCAATGGTCTACCTTACAAAGGTGAAGGTTAATTTTTCTCGGTCATGAATTTTTTGTCACGATAAATTGTCAAATAAAAAAAATAAAAAAATAAAAACCAACAGCCAACTACTGCATTGCCATTGAATCAAATGTGTACTACGCCCCACTATGCCTCGTCGAATCTACGATACGATGAAAAATGACAACGATCGCATGTTTTATATCTACATTAAACATTAATGGAGAACATAAAAAAAAATATACAAACAAACACAGGTGAAATAAACTATAAAAAACAGCAAAATATAACATTTTTAAAAAGCACCAAATTTTGAATAATTATTTTCTTTATAAATAAAAATAAATAAACAAAATAATAGACAAATACATCCTCTACGCTCTTTCGTGAATTTTCGTCGACGGAAATACGTTTTTTTTTTTTTTTTTTCAAATATTCATTTACATTTTTATTTATTTATTAAAGTTATAAATATTTACAAATTTTCGTAATATCCGGATAAAAGAAAATTCACGCAGGCTTAAATTTATTTTGTAAAAAATATAAATATATATATTTATATATCTTCCACGATAATTCCACGATAATGTTTTTTTATCGTTCGACAATAAATATTACGTAAGTACTTGCAATTCCGAGGGACAAAAAAAACGACGCAGACGTTTTTTTTTCTTCTTTTCTTTTCGAACAATTTCTCATAAAAATTCGAGTCACATTTTGTGACAATCGAGGTACCAAAAAAGTTTTGTCACCCTCGTTGATTTCTGGAAAGACTGTTTTTTTTATCTTATTTTGATTGCGTTGCTCACATTTCGATGTATTTTTGTGGATAAAAAATAAAAAAGTAGGAGAAACGTTGAGTTAAACAACAAAAAAAATGGATCCATATTTTTCAGGCCGAATTCCATTCGTGACATCTTTTTTTCTTGATTTTTGATATTTTTTTTTTTTTTTTTTTTTTCGTGGACGGTTTTGGTTATCATTCGAACGAACACATGCATCCCCGAATTTCGTTGCTTCATGCGAAATGATTTCGAGGTGATGATAATTTCGTGTCATAAACATGAGGAAAACTTTTCGTTCAACGTTATTGTTATTTTTTTTTTTTTTTTTTTTCATGCAGTCGGGACGCGGTTCGATTGGTGCGGAAACCACGAGCCACGTGATACAATTCCGAAAGGCCAAAATCTCATCCGAAAACTTCGTCTTCGTCCCGGACGCGTGGAATTCCAACAACGAATAAAAAATCTCTTGGCCGGTCCCGGTCTCGATCTCCTGTTGTCATTTTTATCAATATTTTCGTTTTCCCTTTCTCTCTTTGCTTCTCTCTCTCTCTCTCTCTCTCTCTCTTTATCCGTAACCGTTCAAAAGACTCTTTGCAATATTATAATAATTATTATTATTTATTAATTATCGATAATAGTGCCCTTAGATTTTTTTTTCAAGTTAATATTCGCGTCGCAGAATAGTTTTCTCAATCCCAATCCATTTTTAAACGCGAACGAAATCAATTTTTTTTCGTAGTTTTGCCGTTGTGACGCGAGGAAGAAGATAGAAAAGGGTTCTAAGAGTGTGAAAAAAATTTGGACTCACGAGCTCTTGTAATCCTGATTGGTGAACAGATCGCTGGGATCCGACTTTCTTATCTCTTGTTCCCTCGCTGCTTCCGTCAACGACTTCCACATTGTGTTCATCACACTGTAACATCATTTTCAAACGGTCAGGCGGTCATTTTCAATTTTTTTCCCCCCTCAAGATGAGAAAAAAAAACATAAAGAAACTAAAAACAAAAAATTAAAAATCACGAAAACTCACGCTTTGGTCGTAACGTCGAGAAGAAGAACGGCCGAGGGAATGAGTACGAGCCCGAGCCAGAAAACCGGAGAGGAGAAGAGCATCCTGTCGTTGCCCACCATCACCGCTCCCACGTTCAAGGCCGGCCAAAAGTTACTGAAAAAAATTTAAACAAAAAACAAAAAATAAATTAATAAATCGAAACCAGGAGAAAAAAAATTGTTCTCGATTGTTATTTGTGAAAAAAAAAAATAAATATGAATATACATGTTTACCTATATATAGCTATGAACAAAAACCAGAGTATGATAGATCCCCAGGTGGCCAGATGAGTGACCCACGTCCAAGAATTGGTCACGAGTCCGGCCTTGCCGCAAACCGTCACCACGACGTACTTTAAACGAAAAACCACTCTCACGTTAGTCAAATGAAAAGTCAATCAAGGTTTCAAATTTTTTTAATGTTTATTCAATTATTTTTTGTAGAATTTTTATCGTACGAAAAAAAATAATTTTTTTCAGGATGCAATAAAAAAAAAGGGACTCACGGTGTAGACGAAATTTCCCAAAATGATGTAACCGCCGTCACGTCCGTTGCTCCAGATGACGTCGTGCTGGAGTACCAACAGTGACAGCCAATACAGCAACGAAGAATGAACCAGAGCGTTTATTATCCAAACCCAAAATACCTGTGAACAAAAAATATTCATCGGTGAACAATGACGAAGTCAAATGAATTTAAGACACTGCGTGATTTTTTTTCTTCTTCATTTTTTTTCGTGTACGAAAGAGATGATCAAAGTTTTTACGAGACAGTGGATATCGGGTCCGTACCTTAATGTTAAATTCGGTTGTGTTCTTGGCAGCGTATAATCTCGGATGAGCGAGATGAGTTTCGGCTGAACAAACTTTGTCGAAGAGGCCCATGGCGAGCGGGGGCGCCGCGGTAAATACCTTCACGATCAAATAAAATATTTTTGTAGATTTTTTAAATTAATTTTATTTTTTTGCAAAAATTTCGTTCGACTATTTCGCAAACGATTGTGACTCACCACGTTGTACAAACCGATGGACCACCTCTCGAAAAGTATTTGTCCGGACCAGCCGGAATATATGGCGAACCACAGCTCGATAACGTACAAACAAATATTTTTGTAGAAAGAATATAAAATTAATTTGCACATTCTACTGTAATTCCACGATCCATGAACGAACAATAGACGTTTGAGAAATCTAAATTGGGCTATCGAGTAATCGGACGCGCATGCTGCCTGAAGACCTTCCACACCGGATATACCTAAAATCGTAGAAAAATTTCGAAATCAATCAATCTTAAGATTCGTGAATTAATAAGTAAAATTTTAAAAAAATAAATTTAAAAATTAAAAAAGAAATAAATACATAGATGAATAAATAAATAAATAAATAAATAAATAAATAAATAAATAAATAAATAAATAAATAAATAAATAAATAAATAAATAAATAAATAAATAAATAAATGAATAAATAAATAAATAAATAAATAAATAAATAAATAAATAAATAAATAAATGAGATAAGAATAATTTTTTTTTTTGCGACTTACCGACACCGATGTGAGCCTTTTGAATCATCGCCACGTCATTGGCTCCGTCACCAATAGCTAACGTAACTGCGTTCGTATTACTCGTGACTAAATCTACAACCTGAAAATAATATATACAGATTTTATTTTTTTTTCACAACAAAATGATAAATAAATTTTGTAGTAGATAAATATAAAAATATAAAAATAAAATAAATAAAAAGCGAAAGACGAACCTCGGCTTTCTGCATCGGCGATACTCTGCAGCATATAACGACTTTGCACGACGTACAGAGATCCAAAAAATCACGTCTGAGATCGCACGATAGAGCGTATTTCAGACTATTACCATCTATAACCAGACCGACTTCGTTTTGAGATCTTAGATCCTGACCGAAGTCGACGCAGTGTTGATTTATCACTTCTCTCGTTTTCTGCACGATAAATAAAAAATATATATATATTTTGTGTTATAGAAAAATAGAAAATTGTAGAAAAGAAAAAGAGAGAGAGCTGTTTGGAAAAAAAAAAATCTGTTGGGCAACGAAGAACAACTCACGTCGAGAGAACTTTCATTGACTATTATCAGAGGCATTGTTTGGGTTATCAATCGACACGAGTAGCCAATGTTTATCGCAGTCTCTTGCTTGTCACCCGTCAACACCCAAACGTTTATGTCCGCTTGTAAAAGAGCCTGCAACGTTTCCGGAACCTTTTCCAACAAGAAAAAAAAATTACTTTCACACGAAAATCCAAAAAAAAAAATAATATTATCGATTTTAATTTTTTTATTCGATAATAAAAATTTTGAAAAATATTAATAACTCTCGAATGGGTTGACCGATTTGAATGAAAATTTTACATGTCATAGATGTCACTGAGGTGCTTTATCAAAAAAATCGATGAACCTCCAAACCGGATATAACCTTAAAAAAAAATTGTTCAACCCATCCAAAAATTATGATTTTTTTTTCGAAATTTGACAAAATTAATTCCCACTCCTTAAGGGTTGCTCATTGAGGACCGAAACTCGGTCAACTTTTTTACTTGTGTTGATAGTAACTTAAAAAAAAATATAACTGATTTTTCAATCGTTTCGTATTTTTTTCATTAATATTTTTCTTTTCATCAAAATCACTCTTTCGATTCTATTTCAATTTTTTTTTTTTTTTCACCTGATCCTGCAAATGATCCTCGATCGCGGTCGCTCCCAAGAGTATCAATTTCGTTTCTATCAAATTCGCCGCTTCTTCGAGTTTCGATTCGCGACTGTCGCCCAGATTTATCGAAGCTTTGTGATACAAATCGCGCCACCATTCGTAACGATTATCCGGAATGTCGGCGTAAGCGAAGCACAAAGTTCGCAGTCCCTCGGTCGCGAAAGCCTCGAGATGATCGAGGGTGCTACGACGAAAATCGTCCAACGTCTCGCGATCGTCGTTGGTCGCGCGGGTTTGAGGCTCGAGTCTCTCGTATATCACCGAATCCGCGCCTTTGCAAAACAATTTTATTTTACCGTCGGGGGTGCGCACGATGACCGACATTCTTTTTCTCGCCGATGTGAATTCAATGACGTTCAAAATTTCGTAACGCAGACGCTCGTCCAACGCCTGAATTTCCACGTAAGCCGGGGTTCTCGTGTCGAACACGTAACCGTACTTTCGGGCACCGTCCACCAATGCTCTTTCGTCTGTCGACGAGTGGAAATAAATCATAAATTGCATTTCATTGCATTAGAATTTTATCGACGTGTTTCATTTATTTCTAAATATTATTATTATTATTATTATTATTTATTATTATTTTTTTAAATTAAGGTCGATTGAAATTTTGTTTGGAAAATTTTTATTCGATTGAAACTTCGTTTAAAAATGAATAACATTTTTTTAAACAAAACGTAATTTTAATTAAAGTTAGTTTTTTTTTTAGAACGAAATTTTAATTGCATTGAGATTTTTCAAAACGAATATTTAAATTGAATTTAGATTGTTTAAAATGAAATTCAAGTTGTATCTAGATTCTACATTTTTTAGATTCTAAATTATAATTATACAGTCAAAGTTTCGTGTCAAAAAATTTAATTCAATTGAAGTTTCGTTTAAAAAAAAATTTCATTCGGTTGAAATTTCATTTCGAAAAATTGAAAGAAAAAAAAATAATCTAAATTCAATTGAAATTCAGTTTCAAAAAAATGCAATACAGTGGAAAATTTCGTTTAAAAAAATTGCGTTTCTGTTGGAATATAATTTCGAAAAAATTTTCAAAAATCGAAAAAATAGAAAATAAATGTTTTTTTTTCGAATTACCAGGTGACGCAGCGTGATAAATAATCTCATCGTCGACCTTCTCTGGTATAACAGTATGACAAACGGAAAGCATGACCATGAATTCGTGAATAATTCCCGCCGAAACGGATTTCCTCTTGTCATCGAGACTCGTGCGATCGTTCGCGACTCTACCCTCGATTATATCGGCAACGAGTTCGCTGTTCGGACGTCTGGCGCTTCCACCGGCTTCGTGCAATCTCGGCGAGCTGAAATTATCGGGTTTTCTTTGAAAACGCGTTAAATTCCGTTGAAAAATTTATCCTGAGAGACCGGCAAGACTCAAAAATAAATTTAAAAAAATGGTCACCGGTCTCTCAAATCGCGATAGTTGCCGTTTATGATCGGCACATCTCTCCTTTTTCAGATCCGAAAACTCACTCGTACAACTTTCCGGCTATCGAACAACGTTTGAATTCCATCACGTTTTTCGTCAGAGTACCGGTTTTGTCCGTAAACACGTAACTGACCATTCCCAATTCCTCGTTCAAATTGCTCGTACGTGCCATCGCCGGTGTGTCGCTTTCCGCGTGATACATCTCAATGTCCATGTTTATAAAAGTCGCTTGAACGAATCTGACCACCTCCAGTGTCACTTGCAAAGATATAGGTATCAAATTGTTGAACAAAATTATAAATGTCAACAAATTGTACGCAAAATTTTTCGTTATTTTCGTCGATTCTGAAAATAAATAAAAAACAGTGACACAATGAATCAATTATTTGCAGGACGACGCAAAAAAACGAAAACAACCGAAAAAACGTCGATTTATGATTTTTAAAAAATCATTTTAATTTTTATTTAATTTTTTTATTATTTTTTTTTTTTTTACTTTTAATTTTTTTAGATGACAGTCTTCTTGATGGGGCAAAAAACAAACCTTGCAATCCCAAGTACCAAAGTCTGTCCTGATTGAAATTCATCCACAATGCGTTGAAAATCGTCGAGGCCAGACAAAGAATGAGAAGTATGAAGAATAGCATGAGAACTTGAGTGTTTGTCAGACGATCGAGAGTCGAACGTTTCAACGGAGCTGTTGCTGTGTTGTTTTGCATGAGTTTGGTGTCGTGTCCCGTGTAAATTACGACGCCAAAGGCCCATCTTGTGTTTCGCAGCATCGCTCCACGTAGAAGTAACTGATCCGGACCCAATACCACGCATCTGGAAGCGTCGTTCAACGATATTTCATTATCAACAACTACCAAACGTAAAATAACAAAAATTAAAGAATTTAAAAAATTATTAATATTTTAATTCTTAAAAAATTTTTAAAATTTTAAAAACTTAACATTTTTTTAATTCACAAAACTGTGAAAATGTAAAAAATTAAAACATTTTTTTTTAATTAAAATTTTTTAAAAGATTTGAAATTTAAAAAACTTAAAAGATTTAAAAAATGTAAAAGCTTAAAAAATGTTAAAAGATTTAAAATTTTAAAAACTTAAAATTTTTTTAATTCACAAAACTGTGAAAATGTAAAAAATTAAAACATTTTTTTTTTTTTAATTAAAATTTTTTAAAAGATTTGAAATTTAAAAAACTAAAAAATTTTAAAAATGTAAAAGCTTAAACATTTTTCAAAGATTTACAATTTAAAAAACTTAAAATTTTTCAAAAATGTAAAAGCTTGAAAAATTAAAAAATTAAATAAATAAATATCAATAATTGACATTACTGTTTATTGGTTTCTCGAAGTACTCCGTTGAACTCGTAAAGATGTCTGTTTGGCGGTTCGCACTGTATGTTAGCCTTGAAATTCATCATCTCTCCGGTATCCAAAAGCGAGGCTGTGTCGGGATGTGCTTGACGAATTTTCAAATTTGTCTCGCCATCGAGATTGGCCGTTTCGATGAACGACATGCCCTGGGGCTCCGACGACGAGAGCAGTATCAAATCGGCGGGGAAGAAATTATTGTTGTGCACCTGTGACAATCGTACGTCGAACATTACTTTTTATTCAGAAAGAAAATCTCATTCGAAACGATTCTGTTTACATTTTGCGAAGAAATGGAGATGAATAATCCTTTTTATTTTTTTTATTTTTTTTTCAAATTTATTTACAAACCTTGACTACATCGCCCACTGCGATAGCTTGCCACTGGATCCATTGCCACTTTCCGTCTCTCAACACTTCCACCTCTCTCATATTTATCTCATCGTCTGCTCTGTGTCTTTTCTGCAACGATTTTCATTTTTTTTTTTTTTTTTTTTTTTTTTTTTTTTTTCAAAATCATAGATTTTTAATTATTGAATATTTTTTTTTAAATCATAAAATTGTTACTCACAACGTCTTCGACGAGTTCCTTGAGCGCGGACACGCTCAGAATGAACATAAGAGGCACGACCGTCGTCCATCGTCCCGTAGGCGACACATCCGGTATTTGCTTTAATAATTAAAATAAAAATTTAATCCGATAAATTCCAATTAAAAAAAAAATATCTATGTAGACTAAACAGTCTGTGCATAATTTATATACAGTTCATAATTAATTAATATAAAAAAAAATCAACCTATTTATCGTTTTAGAAAAACTGAGAATTCTGAAACTTTTATAATTTTTTTTTTTTAAATAAATAAAAATTTAATCCGATAAATTCCAATTAAAAAAAAAATATATCTATATAGACTATACAGTCTGTGCATAATTTATATACAGTTCATAATTAATTAATATAAAAAAAAAATCAACCTATTTATCGTTTTGGAAAAACTGAGAATTTTGAAACTTTTATAATTTTTTTTTTTTTTTTTTTTTTTTTAATTTGAATAATTACCTGCATGGCCGCGATGAATAGGAAGAAGCAGTTGCTGTAACGACGAAACTGCTCGAAGAGGAAAGAAGGTATGAAGGAGAGTAGTGAATATTTTGCAGTCGTTATGTGATTGTTTCGATACTTGGCTGGTTGATGTGGTGCGTTTACAAAAACTATTCTCTCCTCGTGTTCCTCCTGCTGGTGCATCGTCGGACGTTCGTCGCCCGGCCTATCTCCATTATCCGTTCTCGTTGCTCTGACTGCAATAATAAATATAAATAAAAATTAAAAAAAAAAAAAAAAAAAAAATTAAAAAATTACGATTTATTAATTTGCAAAAATTTCGGTTCCTTCTTATTTTTTCTTTACAAACTAACGACTAAAGGAATAAATTCATTAAAATTTGAAGATGATGGTTCGATGCTTTGCTCTGTTGAAAAAGAATGAAAAATGTCACGAGAATAGAAACTCAGAACGTTACTAAGATATAATGGAACGCAAACGAAGGGCCATGAATGATAAAATGTGAATCGATATGTTTCAACGTGTGGGTCGAGTGTACGTGGATGTGTGTGTGTGTAAAAAAAGGCAGAGACTGAGTATTGGACGTAATAATAGCCGGATTGGCAATGACCTATGAAACCATGTTGATAAGACATGTGATAATCTAAATATCGTTAATCGATCAAAGGCCATTTTAAACTCACCGAAAAAAAATATGTTTTTACGATAAAATATATTTCTTGTTCATCGAAAATAAAAAAAAATAAAAAATAATTTAAATCCTAACGATTGAAAATACAATAAAATAAAAACGAAAATAAAAAAAATAACTTGAATAGTAGATTTAAAAAATCTTGAATTCTAATTTTCAAATGAATTTCATTGTATTATAAAATCTTGAAAAGTAAGTTTCTTCATATATAATTAATCTTCAACGATCTCAGTATCTTCATACATCGCCAGTCTGAAGCTTGTAAAAATAATCGTCCAATCAACACACACATACAAAAACCGGAAGTAATTGAAAAAAAAAAAAAAAGAAAAAGAAAAAAAGGAACAATTTCGTCGACTCGCAAAGTCATCCCAAATAACAAGTACGAGTTTCGTGTATTCATTCACATTAATTCTCGACGCAATCCAACAAACCAAATTCATTAAAAAAAAAAAAAAAAAAAAAAAAAATCCTTGACTTACAATTGTGAGAATGAAGATAAAGATGAAATCGGGATCCAAACTCGTTGAGCCACTGAACGATCTTTGCCCCTCGATCCATGTTATCGTTTTTAAATTATTTTTATTTTTTTTTGCGGTCAAACAATTTATTTATTTATTTTTCTTCTAATTTAATTTCTTTTAAATCACAAAAAAAAAAAAATTTTATCCGAACGAACGCCACATTTCAATCGTTCCACAATCACCGAACCGTTATTTAGTCATTTCGTTACTCCATCGGGTACGTCAATGTCCGCGATAATCCGTCTATCGTTACCACGGGTGGATTTTTTACCTCCCCCCTGCACCCCCTCGCCGTTTCTATTGCCTCCTTCGTTCGGTCAACGACGAATATATATATATATACATACATAAATATAAATATATCTATAGCCAGTGACTCATTCGTCGGGCTTCGAAGCTCTCGTCGTACATCGCTCGTGTCTCTCTTTTCCTCCACTTTTGCGATAACAAAAAAATTAAAAAAAAATTAAAATTTAAAAAAAAAGTCACCCTACTTTATTCAACCCCGTCCGGAATTTCACGAAGAAGAAAAAGAAGAAGAAGAAGAAGAAAAAAGCCCTCGTGTCAAAAAAAAAACCTCTTTGCCAAAAATAAATTCATCAACTTTGTTTTTTTTTTTTTTTTTGGCCTCGACACTTTAAAGGGTTAAGGCTTTAAAATTTAGTACGTCAGGTTAAGTTTGAAAATTAAAACGTCAGAGCCAAACGAGATCTGAGAAACAATAACAAACGACTGATAGTCCTGTATCAAAGATAATTAATTAATTCAAAGAGTGAACGTTTCGGCTTGGAATGTGCGACGCTATCGCGACTTCCGTTCGATCGATTCAAGGTCACTATCGTGTCTCACCATTCAAAACTGTCCATAATCGCCTTTTTTCCCCAGCTTATAGTGAATAATCTTGAAAATTGTTACTATTTTTAGTCATCTAGTTTTTTTTCCACGTTCCTTTTTGAAAACTCTAGTTTACCAAACATATGTCGAAGGTCGAAGGTCGTCTTCCCGAATTACAGACGAAGTTTCACGTCACGATTAAAAAAGGAGGATAGAAAAAAAAAAAGACAAATCAACGAAATCCAACATCTACGAAAAATGTCGTATTAAAATTTCCATTCGATTGAAAACGCGAAACCGGCTTTTTTTTCGACCTACACGAAGGTCAAAGCGAACGACCATAACTCGATAATCATAATCATCTGTACGATTATGCAAATTTTTATCACCTCATAATTATTGAAGAAAAAAAAATATATGTCCACATATATTTAAAAAATAAATTAAATTAAATTGAAAACAAAAGAAAATCTATTAAATAAAAATTAAATATTAAATTCAATCGAATATAAAAATGAATAGAAAATTTATTTCATCGTCATCCAAGATTATTCATAATTCGTCTATATATATCGTTTACACAAAACCGAGAAATGGAATCTTCGAATTTTTTTGCGGTCGTGATTTCCGGATGGAACTTTGGGGGTCGAGCTTTCGCCCCGGCAGCTTGCGGGATGCTGACCTCGCCGCTCACCAAGGCCCTCGACTTCCGGAGCAGTCCGGATGGAACACAATTCCAAAACGCGCAATGACTTTTGCACAACGTTAAAAAAATAAACAAAAAACAGAAGAAAGTCGAAACAATAGCGAGGCTTTGAAACGCGCGAGTTTAAATCGGCGAAAAAGCTCCCGAAGGTTGTTTCCGCCACACCCCTCTGTCAGGATATGACGTTCTCGTCTATATTAGTGTAATCCCCACACACAAACACACACACACACACACACACACACACACACACACTTGAGTGTGTGCACCAAAGTGTAGATATGCGCGCACACGTGCGTACCGAGAATTATCACAACCGACGATAAAAAAAAAAAGTAAAAAAAAAATACGAAACCAAGAAAAAAATCCTCGAACGTTGTGTACTCGTTAAACCATTTGCAAACCTTTTTATGTCACGTATTAAATATCAAGTATTTCGAAATAATTATTTCACAAATTTATATTAATGCTTTAAAAATTATTATTATTATTATTATTATTATTATTATTATTATTATTATTATTATTATTATTATTATTATTATTATTATTATTATTATTATTATTATTATTATTATTATTATTATTATTTCTTATGTATTTTCTTTTTATTTGATAGTTTATTATTTTTTTTGACACGACAATACGTTTGATTGACAAGGATGGGAGAAAAAGAGAGAGAGAGATAGTGAGAGTAAGAGTGAGACAGAGTAAAGAAGACTGTGAGAGCAAGAGAGAGAGAGAGATAGATAGAATGATTTAAACTAAAAGAGAGAGAGTGTGAGAGTGAGAGTGAGACAGAGTAAGGAAGACTGTAAGAGCAAGAGAGAGAGAGAGAGGGATAGATCTTTAAAATGCTTTAAGCTAAAAGAGCGAGAAGGAGAGACAAAGACAATACGTCGAAAAAATGTTTGTCAACGTGTAAAAACCGAGTTCGGTTGGAGTTGGAGGGAGGAAGAATTAGTTTTCCGAGCGAGGTTATAATTTTAACTTCCTCGAGCTCGATACGCCTCCTCCGCGTAGTCACGACTGAGGGACCCCCCGACTGTACGTTTCGTACGCTGTTCGTGTCTCTAGCGGTATTCCGGAGTTCGCAGTTTGCGTCGACCAACGTGATCCGCAGCACCAGCAGCACCGCCACGGACAGTCGGCGGCATGGCGATACAAGGTGGAGGGGGGGGGGAGGAACAAGAGCACCGGGCATCCAGTGGTGCTCAATGAATTCCAAAACACTATCAAAACGATTTTAAAAACACAACAATCCGACACGACACACAAATTGTTGCGATAACAAACGTGTTCGACCTTAACCTACGCCTTTACACTTTTATTTTTCATTCGTTCACATTCGTAAAATTTATTTAGTTTTCTTAAATTATGATTTTTCTTCTTGTTCCATCATTTCAACGATTTTGAAGTTAATTTTGGAATCGTTATCGTTCACGACGTTGGAGAATACATTTTTATACATTTTTTTTTTGGTAAATCGGAGCGTGTCGAATGTTATTGGACAAAATGGTCGACATAAGAAGCACCACTGGGATCGAGACGCACCGCCATCTTGTTATCTCGCTTGCGTGACGGTGAGGAACGCGGAACGAAGGTGTTTTTCTTTTTCTGGTTTGTCTTTGTTGTTTTTTTCCATGTGCGCAGCTGACGAAAACAATCCGACGGACGCTACAGTGAAAACCACTGAAATATAAGCAGACTAGAAAAGCTTACTGCCGGTGGCGGCGGTGGGGGGGGGGGGACAGCACCCAACGCGCATGCCTAAATAACTCACAGTCAGTTAGGTTATCTCCGTCCTTTTCTGTACAGTCGAATACGAATATTCAATCCGGATTGTTTTGGACCTAATATTCTAACCCGACTGTACAGACAAAGGACGGAGATACCCGACTGAGCTGTCTCTCTCGGCGCGCCCCCCACCACGGCAGTAATCAGTCAGCGCCTGCGCTATGACAAAAAAAAAGAACACCGACGAATTTTTCTCCGTTCAGTCGGCAACAAGTTGTACGATGAAAATTTTGTTTTTTTTTTCTATCAGCTTCGACGTTGACGGTGCTGCCGCTTGCGGCGACAAATCGTACGTCGACGTCGACGTCGGATTATATATACATCGAATCGTTGTGAATCCGTTTTATCGACGACTAAGATGCGACGATTATTCAAACTCGGTGCACGCGTACGCTTGGACTTTGTGCACTTGACGCCCACTCCCCCCTCACCGCCCCTCCCCTCTCGCGGCTGGTGTCGGTACTCGCGAGGTGTTCGTGTTTCCCACAGGCCAAGGTCGTGTCGATTCGTTAAACCTCGTGGGGTGAAGAAAAAAAAAAAACAAAATATGCGCGATGAAACGTCGACGAAACGTGTGGGCGGTCGCGGGCGCGCGACAGCCACGCGTCCGACTCCCTCGTGTGTGAAACACGCTCGATAAAACGTGGAAAAGAGAATAATAAAAAGAAGGAAAAAAAAGAAGAATTGAAAAAAAAAAAAAATTGTACGGACAGAGAGATAAACGATCTTGAACGATGAATTATTAGCATTGTCATTATTTATTTTTTCTCATTTATTTTTCGCATTCGTCGGTCGATCTATCCGCCATTTTGTTTTTCGCTATTTTTTCCTACTACTTCTTTAAGCATACTTCTGCAATGACATTATTATTATTATTATTATTATTATTATTATTATTATTATTATTATTATTATTATTATAAAATCGGAGCAATTAGATTTCTCTTCTTATCGGTCAAACACCGAAAAATTGTGAATTATCTTTTATCTTTGTTTCCTGCCTATAGTTTTCTCTTTTCGACTACTGTTCCTTTTTTTTTTGTTTCTAATCTTTTTTTCGCCATTTTATATAAATATTATATTCATTTATCTATTTTTTACATTTATTTCTTCCTTCTCTTTTTTTGCAAAATTGTTCTCTTCTTCTTTTGCAAAAAAAAAAAAAAAAAAAAAAAAAAAAAAAAAAAAAAACGAAAGAAGAAAAATGAATTTTCGAATGATAAGATAAAATTTTGTAGTAATAAGAATGAAAAATCGAACCGTTGTGATCGGTGGGCGATGTCTCAGTCTCCCGAAGTTCAATGTGTTCCCGCGTTCTCCGTCGTCCGCCGTGTTTCGGTCGCAAATTAATGCCGATGTTATCGACATTGTCGATGTTACCGAGATCAATCGGACTGCCGATAATGTAGGGCCCGGTGTCGGTCGTCGTCGGACCGTCCGCGATCCCGTTGGAGTTGCTGTTATGAGGCGTTTGATTGGTGAGCGGCGTACCGTCCATGTGGGGTATGGACGATAGGTCCGGTGGTGTGTAAGGACGAGCGTTTCCCGGACTCGGTACCCGGGGAACCGGGGGGTTCCCCCGCGAAGACGGCTGCATTTCCGGAGCCGGGACCTGCAACGAAAAAAAAAAAAAAAAAAAATTTATTACGATTGACAAATCATTCGTTTTTGTTATTGAAGGATTTCTGTGATTAATTATTTCAAAATTGTTGGAACGATGAGAGAGAGAGAGAGTCTCGAGTACGGTTTACCATACGAAAACAAATCGATAGAATTCAATTAACAGTACACGAAAGGTCGTAGGGATGGAAAGGGGAGGGGGGAGGAAGTGGAGGAAGTGGAGGAGCGCGAAAATGCTGCTCTTTAATCCAACACAAACACGTGATACTCACAATAGCTTTTAATCACAAATTAAGGTGTTTTTAAATTTATTTTTTTAATTTAAAAAAAATCATTTTTATTATTGTTAAACATTATTTATGATTTAACATTCATTTCATGGATCACTTGGACTTCCGGTGCGACAGAAATAGATTTTTTTCTATCACATAAATTTTATATATCTCATGAAAACCGCTGGAAAATTAATTTCTCGCATTTAATTAAAACGTGAAACATTTTTTTTTTTTTTCAATATTAATAAATTGTTTTTTCAAAGGAACTTTCAAATGAATTAATGTCGAATGACTTTCAATGAATTTGAAAATAGGATGAATTTGAAAATCGTAAAAAAATATGGAAATTAAATTTTTTATATAAATGAGAATCAAAAACGAAACGAATTTTTTTTAACACTTTACTCACTACGTTAAAACGCAGTATCCGAGGCTGATTTTCGAGACCCGTGCCGACCCGTTCGTTGCAACTTCGACAGTTTCACTATTTTCACCGTCCCCAACTTAATCGTCGTTGAAAAATTTCGTTTCACTCGATCATCGATTATCAACATAATTCATAATCTTTTGCCTCGCAGGCTTTATCACTCCAATGTCCGTTCGTATTTATCGCATCACGAACGACATGACTTTCCACGAAACGAAACGACAAGAATTCCGATGAATCATCGAGTGATAACACATTTTTTATATATTTTCAATTTTTATTTATTCCTTATCACAAGATTCGAATAATTTCGATAGTCCCATCGCTGTCGAACAAATGATCATTTTGTCAATATAATCTAAAAGTTATTTAACGTTTTATCGAGAAAAAAAACCTGCCCCATACAATTTAATAATCTAAATCTTAAAAAAAAAAAAAATCATGAAAATCGAAATACCAAAAATGTCTAACTCAATCGAATACTCACAAACGTGTTATAATTCTTGCGCATATTGATAACAAAAAAAAAATTTGTGATTCAGAGTAACAATTATCGATGTCAAGAACGAGACAGAGGGTCTCGAACTGTGCGATTCCCAAGAGGTAAAATTTGTCTCGGTTGCTCTGGGTTCCAAAAAAAAAAAACAACAAAATTCAACGATAACAAATCTCTCGCTAGATAAAACCGAGTTCGACGTAGATTACGATAATGACAATCTTTCCGAGTATTCGAAACGTTTTCATAATTCTTCAATGTCATCGAATGAACCAATGAGACATATATTTTTAATCGAAACAAAAAAATCTGAATTATAATTAAAAAGAAAAAAAGGTTTGATATCACAAAAATCACAAACAAACTCCTCACACTGATCCACATCCGAATAAAATTCACCTCATAAAAAAATTACGTCACATTTCATCCCCGAAAATAAATAGTTTTCCGATCAATTCGACAAATAAAAAATAAATTGATAAAAATTAATTTAAAAAAAAATGAAATAAAAAAAATCTTCACACTATCGAAATTGTGTTAAAAATTTTGCGACAGCGTTGTATTAAAGGTGTCGCGGTTTACACATAATATATACTATATATAGTTATGGAGACTCGCGAGGGTGCGACGAACCGACGTCGAAAAGCATCGTCTGACGATTGACGAAAGACTATTGCCACAAACCGAGGCAGGTACACAGGGCTCTCGTTCACTCTTGTTCCACCGGCTTTGCTCGTGTCGCCGATCCTTTTTTTTTTTTTTTATTTTTTTTATTTACCTTTTTTCATTTCCTCCCCTTCCACCTACTCCCACTGCTCTGCTTATCAATGTGTTTATCACAAACTCTGTCGACGTCTAGCACGCTCTGCCCCCCCCCTCCCCCTTCACGATGCGACCATTAGCCATGTTGTGTCAACGAATCGAGCGTGTGGTGGTTATACTACATATATATATATATATATATATATATATATATATGTTTGTATGAAGGGTGTGTCACGATAAAAAAAATATCCACGAAAATCTTCAGATTCGAAGTAAATGCTATAACAATAAATCTGACCGAATCCGAGCCCAATCGGACTATTCTGAGGGATTCCGCATCGATAATATAAATTTTGATCATTCATCAAAAATTGGTTCACAATGTTTATGTACATCTTTCTACTTCGAGGTTAATCCACGATAATGAAATTGTAGGTAAAAAATTGTGATTCGCAAGCCACACGATCTCACAATTTCATGTGTGCAGGTCTCGAAACTCCGGACGATTTGACTGGTACGGATAAATCAAAATTTATCGTTGTTTCTCGTAGCCGCCGCGAGTGGAGCGCCACCGGTGCTGAGGTGACGCGGTGAAGAGACCACGGAAGCGCATCGTCGATCTCTTTCCAATAACCCCAACCGCCATTGTACGCAATCAATACGGATTTCCAGCCACTTTGAAGCGACGAACAAAGCACACGCGTTATATCCGTTGATCCGTCGTCGAATATGCACAACCTTCGCGTGACCGTTCACCGGAAACCGTGAAAGGTGTCGATAACCAAGCTGGAACGCAGTTGATGGCTCAATCACGAGGTTGTCGCAGGAATAAAAGGGTTATGTTTGTTATCCCGCACGCGCGCGCCCCCCGGGTTACCTTAGTTCCGGTGGCGCCCTGCTTGCGGCGGCTTCGGGAACCAACGAAATTTCATTCGACCGACCTTACCCCCACCACCGGAAATTTGGAGGAGCTTTAAGACCCTCAACACGTGTGCGAAGAAATGGAGAATACAATGAAGAATCTTTCACGGTATATAACATCCACAGACATATATAGACTTTACCAAAGCCTTATCAAAGAGCACACATGATCGGACTGCGTAGTTTCACCTGAGGTCGCCTTTGGGCACGGCTTCCCATCACACATCCGGCATTTAATAGACCGTGCTTCGATCTATAACGCGTTGCTAAAAAAAAGAAAAAAAAAGAAAAAAAGAAAAAAGGGCGTACGTATAACGTGAATGCGAGTATATCGTAGAATACGCCCTTCCTGTACGAATGGTGTTTCATAAAATTGTCGGATGGCCGGGTTCCAACCGTCCAACCTGAGCTCGTGAAATGAAAGAGCATTGATGACAAACATGACACGCATAACGCAACGAGCTTTGCCCCGAGCTAAGTAGGCCCCATAGGTGTGGCTCATATTTGTCGGAGAGAGGGGGGGGGGGAGGGGGAAGAGAAAGAAAAAGCAATTATCATGCCCGTCCGGCTAAATGCGACAACGAAGTATGTATATAGATGCTAACGAGATGAAACCTCGTAATGGCGAAACGTTTATGTGAATGTTTCACAAATTAAAAATTATTTTTGTTACGAATACCGATGTGATTATTATTTAGCATATTATTTAGATAATGAACGACCGAGATATGGTTTTGCGTGTTGACACGAAATTATAATGGAATTTTGAAAACCTGTGGCTAATTACATGAATCTTTTTAGTTTTCTATGTTACGAATTAAAAAAAATAAACGAAACATTAATTTGAAAATGTATATATGTTTGTTTAAAATTCGCTTATCAATTTTTAACCCTCAAAGTTTATCAGATAGGACTCCGTTTCTGCATAGATGGTCTCCGGACAGACCTGAGACTATCGATGAAAAAATCTCGACGAATTTCGACCGCGCGGATCGAAGATATCGCGGAAAAACGTGCAACACGGTTGAAACTCAACACGGCCCGTGTTTGCACATATCCCACGCGAAAACGACGAAAGTTTCATCGGGATTACATGATAAATACCACAAACTATCCACAATGTTGGTCATAACGACAAATTTAATCACGTGAACGCTCAAACACAGCGAAAACTCGCCTACACGGCGCCAAGGCAACACGGGGCGGAATGATTCACGTTCTCGACTGTTTTATACGCGAAAAAAGTGTTTTCACGGGCAAACTGGACACAGAGTAAATATTTCACCCGCTCGTGAACCCCAACACGTTTTGAACTTCAACACAGATCGATCTGTGCACGAGTGACATTCGTACATCGAGATGAGTATCATAATCGTACCTCTTGCCACGACGCTTGGCTGTCGAATGATCCATGTTTTTTTCGTTCCCCTTTTTATTTTACATTTGAAATCTCAAGCTGGCTCGAATGATGATATTCAAAATGTCACGAGGCCAGAGTGTTCAATGTCTGAATGTCAGGTCCCTAGTGTTTCCCTACGTGCTTGTACTAAATTATCCACAACTATGTAGTTCCGGATGAAGATTCATTATGTTTTCACATATTTTAATCGATCAGCTGGTTCACACATTTTGTTTCAGTTTTAAAAATAAATAAATAAATAAATAAATAAATAAATAAATAAATAAATAAATAAATAAATAATAATTAAATATCTAAAACAATTTTTTATAACATTCATTATCAATTTTAATGTGATATTCGTTTTTATTATCTGATTTTGAAGATTCTCGAGAGCTACAAATGATAAATAGACATTTGAATAATTATTCTCTTCGACAGTGAATTAAAAATAATTTTTCAAATTATAACTAGCGAGTTATTAACTCGAATGGATTCGATTATCGTTCAGCTTTATTCATTCACGATATCTTTCATTGCAAATTACGTTATCCACTTTCTTTCCCATTCCTCACAGATTGAAGAAACTTATTTATTTACTTTTTCCATTTGTTTTTTTTTTTTTATTAATTCAATCGTCGATTCCCCGATACATATATATATACGTGTATAGTTATCGTGAAAACGTGGCGTGTTAGTGATCGAATGGGTACGTTCCTCGAACGAAAAAGCTCGAGAGCTTTCATCGTTAATAATAATGAATAACGACGGATAAGGTCGCTCCCAGATTATCGCGTGACCGAAGACGGAGAAAGCTCGCACACGCTTTGACTCCGACGTTAGCGAGGGTGGTCTGGGGAGGAGGGGGGGGGGGCAGGGGCAGGTGTGGAACGAGCTTTATTTCCGGAAACTCCACATTACTGATGCCGAGTGGAGAAACGTAAGAAACGAAAAAAAAAAAAAAAACAACAAAGAGAGAGAGAGAGAGAAAGAAGGATTTTACACGTGAGTGATGGTTGATTTCGATCTATCGCCATGTAAGCCACTCCCCATGACCCATCTTCTCGGAAAGCTCGAATTCCTCGGATCGAAAATGTATGTCGAATGGCCTCCCCGTATAATAAGAAACGATAAGAACTGAATTCATTGATAAAAAAAATCGCCAGACGATTTTTTTTTTTTTTTTGTCGTCGTGGTGAATATAATGGAGACACGACGATCGTCATGTGCCATCAGTCGCGAACTTGGTTTTTTACCTTTAATATAAAATAATAATATTTATTAAGTTATAACTATTATTATTATTATTATTATTATTATTATTATTATTATTATTATTACTATTATTCCCCGAAGACGAATTATCGAAATTACATGTTATCAGCGTATTGGAGTTGCACGCGAATACTCGACAATCGTACCAAACAGACGATTCTACCATCGACAAGCCTCAGACCTTTTTTTTTTTTTTTTTTTTTTTTGCCATCGAGCAGTGCAGATAGAGTGCAGAGATAAGTGTCTAACGCTTGCGTGTGAATCTGTGTGGGATGACAGTTCTTAGGGTCACGAAATCGTGGATCGCACAAATATACAGAAACAGAGAAAGAGAGAGTGTCAAAAAATAAATAAAATAAATAAATACATAAATAAATAAATGAAAAATACATAAATAAATATATAAATAAATCACGCACATAAGACGATAAATAAAGAAGAAGACGAAGAAGAAGAAGAAGTAGAAAATAAATAAATTATTTCGTGAAATGGAGTTAACAACGTTGTCACCGTGTGTGCGGAATTTTCAAGTAGACTGTACGCGAACCGCCCCCGTGTCTGACGTCACCCGAAGATATGATTCACATGTGTATATGTGTGTGTGTGTGTGATACGATGGGCAGTCTCGATTTGCCCGTGAAATCACGTGGCTCACAGACCAGACTCGCGTAATCCGCGAACAACACACGAGTCGTCTTATAAGACCCCACCGTTATCCGATGACGATAATTCGTTGTGTTTTTTTTTTTTTTTTTTTCAACTCTTCTCGTGCCAACAATGGGAACGCAACCGGCGGGCTCGTCGAGAAGCTATATTCAATCGGATAATAAGAAACAAAGAAATAAAAAATAAAAATAACGAAATAATGAAAAAATAAATAATAATAATAATAATAATAATAATAAGGTTGTGGCGATAGTTGGCTATAGATCGGAGTTAGTGAACAGGGCTAGAGCACGGGGTGATAAGGATAGGCGGGCCCCCATCCTTCGTTCTGGGCTCTAGGTAGGCCATCGTGACGTATGAGATAGAAAGAGAGAGAGAGAGAGAGAGAGAGAGAAAGAGAGACTAAGGTCGTTCGGTTGTGTTATAGGACTTACACCACCACCATCACGGTTTACGAATAACCGAGCATGTATTATGCAATTCGCGAGACCGAGTCAACTACGTGCCCCCCCCCCCTTCCTAAGGCGTTCTCTTAAAACCGAATAATAATAATAATAATAATAATAATAATAATAATAATAATAATAATAATAATAATAATAATAATAATAATAGCAATAATAATAATACGCAGAAGGGGGAGGAGTCTCCAGCTTAAGTTGGTTTAAATAAATAAATAAACTTAAGAAAATTACGTTCTTTATAAGTAAATAATAATAATAATAATAATAATAATAATAGTAATAATAATAATAATATGCAGAGGGGGGAAGAGTCTCTAGCTTAAGTCGATTAAAATAAATAAATAAACTTAAGAAAATTACGTTCTTTATAAGTAAATAATAATAATAATAATAACAATAATAATAATAATAATATGCAGAGGGGGGAGTAGTCTCTAGCTTAAGTTGGTTTAAATAAATGAATAAACTTAAGAAAATTACGTTCTTCATGAGTAAATAATAATAATAATAATAATAATAATAATAATAATAATAATAATAATAATAATAATACGAAGAGGGAGGAGGAGTCTCTAGCTTAAGTTGATTAAAATGATTAAATAAACTTGAGAAAATTACGTTCTTAATAAATAAAAAAAAATAATAATAATAAAATAGATAAATAAAATTCCCAAACACATGCAAATGTGTTCGAATAAAGTTCGTGAAGTTCGTAAAAATCGAATGAAATTCCGCTTCGAACAAATGAAGTTCTTTGACTTGATGCAGCGCTTCGAAGTCTATAAATAAAAGAAAAAAAGGAAAACTTTTTTTTTCCCAAATCAATAAATAGTGGATAACCACCGATTGTGTGGTTGATGTAACAACGCTGGGAAATTGGGTGGGGGGGGGGACTAGAAATGTGTAGGTGTGTGTGTGTGTGTGTGGGTCTTGCTAGACGAACAACGAGCAATGTTCAAGATTAGCCAGCGGCGATAAACTCGGGCAACGCATGCCGAACGAGACTCGGAAAATTCGTACGGCTATAATCGTCGATGATCCATTTCGCTTCGAGTTTACGAGTTTTCCGAGAACGAGAAACAAAACGAAAAAAATAAAAGAGAGAAAAGAAAAAAAAAGAAAAAAAAACAACCACTCGACCGACGGTAATTCGAGCAACGCTGCGCTCAAAACCGATCGATTGCAAAACCGAAGTAACAACAGTCGAATAATCGTGGCAATTGAGAACACAATGGAAATGAAGAAAGAATGATAAATCAGCAATTTTTATCCGACTGATTGTAAAAGGCGTCATTGCATGCTTCCGAAGCGGGCGCAAAGTGACCGATTTCAGTCCCGGAGCTTCGCACGCATGAAAATGAGCGTTTTATTTTTATGCGTGCAAATAGCGTTTAATTTTGCTAGGGTAAATAAAGTTCTAGCTTGGGCAGCACCTTCACACTCGTTGAAATCCCCTTCTTCACGTCCTTGGTGAATATATATTGTACTCCTTTTTTTTTTAAACCATGTTAAAACTGTCGTTTGGAATTCAAGAACTAATTCAGTCGGTGACAAAATTTGTGAACCATCTTCTTTTTTTTTCTCCTCCGGAAATGCCAAAGTATTCGTGTTTCGGTGCAGACGAAATGTCTTGCGTCATTTGTCACGTGATCCTGCTTGGTATGACATTGTCATATATATATATATATGTATATATATTGACGGGGGGGGAACGACCTTTCGATTGTTTTTTGAACACCTGTGACGAATGTCTGATGATGTATTTTAGTTCGAATAAAATCATATATAAGAAATGAGATCATAGATATAGATATATAATCAGTAATCCTACATCTATAGATAAGCATGAACATATATATTCTCAAAAAAACAAAAAATATAACCTCGTCAAACCCTCATTCTGTCTCCACATTCCGACGCGATAGCTCACGTCTTTTGTTGTTGTTTTTTTTTTTTTAGGTTCCAAGTTAGCGATGACACTGCCTCTATGAATCTCATTGAAACTAAAATGTATCATCAGGACCTCATCGAACAGGTGTTCGAAAACAATCTTAAGATCGTCCCCCCCCCCTTTCTCAGTGGCTCATTCAACAATGTACGCCACTCGCGGTCGACAAGACAAACAAAACCATATGTATATAACTACAGCGTCCATGCCAAAAAAACAAAACAAAACAAAACAAAAACGAAAGCAAAAAAGAATCTCGGAAATTGGAAGCTGAAACAAAAAAAAATCACAAGAGACATGTGCGATGGGGTCAAGGGTCCCCTTGGCCAGTCAAACAAAGCCGCGCGGGACGCTTGAGCTCCGAAATCGACACAATCACGACGACCCCTCCCCCTCCCAACCGCACACACACGCATAACCTCCAAAAAATTTTGGAAACGCGATGTTATTTCACAACCGAACGAAGGAGACGTTTTAACGCGCGTGCGCGAGTTCACACTGGCGCCCCCCTCCCCGTCAACTGTTTCAGGACGAAAAAAAAAAATAAGAGAAAGAAACATTGTGATGACATTGGACTTACCGCTTCGTAATCGTGTTGTATTGTTTTCTAAATCGTCGCGGCAGACATGTCGCAAGCACGTAAGCATCTCACGGCGTCGTGTGTGAGACGATGTCAGGGCGCGGCGACGACGACGACGACGACGACGACGACGGCGAAGAACGCGAACGGGAACGTGCGAGACGACGGCACCGCGGATTGTAAACTGGTCGGTCTGTCTCAACGAACGCCATCCGAAACTATACACGTTCGTAGTAGCCGACAACGTTTGTGGATTACGTTGTGTATGTATATACATATATATGTGTGTGGATAGTACGAGCTCGCGCCACGGTCCGCGGGGGCGTTGTGGTGGGGGGGGATAGGTAGGCAGGTGGGAGGTCGCGAGTGGTTCGCTGCATGCAGAGACACCTTCGACTGTGAGTGAGTGAGAACGACTGATGTGACAACGACGGACACGCTCGACAGCCGTCTCACTCTTACCACAATAAACTCCCACTCACAATCCTTCCTTCTCTCTCTCTCCCGCTCTCCCACTCTCCTGTTTCCCCCACCCGACCGCCATTTGCCACCTGTGCATGCTGTGCATCTTCGTCGGTTTTGTTTTCTTTGTTGTTGTATTTTTTTCGTTCTTCTTTTCGTCCGAAATTTGATTGGTTTACAATTGGATTTTTGTCACGACGAGGATTGATCAACGTGGTACGATTGTTTCGTTGATGGTGAGCTTGAGCTGTGATGGACAATTGAATAATCGAATTGTGTAACGAGTCGTAGCACGTGCGTCTCGTGTAGGGAATTTGGGGGTTATGTAGAGTGAGACGGAGAGATTGTGCATTGTTGTTGTCTTTTTCCTTCCCCCTCCAGTAAGTCGACTCCTGTCTCACGTCTGCTCATGCGCACTGTGGTGACTGATGGTGGGGTCGTGTAGGAGAGAGTGGGGGTTTGGAGCAAAATTTATTCTTCCATTGACGAATTATTATGTATGAAGAGCGAGAGAGAAAACGATGATTCGATTACCGACCCCATCTCTCTCTAGTTGAAGAAGATGGACGACGCCGTCTCTCTCGCACTCGTGGCGCGACAATCGGAACGAATTAAAAAAAAAAACAAACCAACAATATTCGTAAAAAAAATGGAAATAACGTTTCGAAAAAGGAATAATAAAGATTCAGAATTTGTAGTATTGTAATTTTTTCTTTAATCGTTTTTTTATATATATATATATATATATTCGTATATATATATATACGAACCATTACTTACAAAGCATGTTGTGTCTGTCTGTCGTAATTTTTTTTTTTCTCATTCTTCTTATTTTATTTTATTTCTTTTTTTTATTTCTCATTAACGAGACGAAGAAGAAGAATGAAGAAAAAGGCACGTTCATCGGTTATATTAAAAATTAAAAACGTTTAGTTACAGTATAACGCGCGGCTATGCCAATAATTAATAATACAAATAATGTAACATTAATAATACATGGGTAAATTGTTTTGTTCGCGTAATTCGATTAGACCGTATTATTAACAGGACGTAGGCACGATTGATGCGTTGATAAAGGCACATGAATTATCGTCGTAACAATTCCATCGTATCTCAATATAAAAAAAAATAAAAAAAAAACAATCGAACCCAAATATTCGTTTCGTACTTCGAAAAAAAAAATCAACGACGCACTCTCATGCGACTGCAAAACACTTTTCTGGTCATCAAACATTGTGGGCGATACGAATTGTTATTTTTCTCGTTTTTTCTTTGTTTTTTTTTTTTAATACATCCGCGTTTAAACATACAACATTCGTATGATAATATATATAATTTTTTTTATTTATAATCGTGTAACGTAAATCGTTAGATGCGTATGTACAATATCTTATGTACAGATTTTACTTGAAGAAAAAATTTTCTTTTTCCTCTTTTTTATTTTTTATTTTATATTTAATTTTTTTTTTTTTGTTATCTCGTTTTTCTCGTTTCGTCGATTTTATCAAATGGGCGATTATGATTCTCTCATTCGTCAACTCGTACGAGCGAATTTCGAACGACTCCAAAAATGGTTCATCATCATTATCATTATTATTATTGTTATTGTTAACTTTTTTTCTGTTTTTTTTTTTTTTTTTTTTCATTTCTATCCGGTTGTATATTTCGTTGTAGCGCTGGATAAAAGGAACTTGGCAAACTTCTAATGGCTAATCGACGATTTGAGTATTTTTCATCCGTGGGAAAATAATAATAATAATAATAATAATGATAATAACAGTGATAATAATATTAATGATAACAATAATAATAATAACAACAACAGTTACAGAGACTCCGTTTGTTCGTCTAATTCACAAAGTGTCGAGATTCGTTTGAAATATCGCCAAAAAGAAATTTTTGTGATTAAAAAAAAAAAAAAACCGCGTCCGAAAACGATCGTAAACAATTTGCTTCGAGAATCGCGGTGAGCGATGAAAAAAAAAAAAAGAAATCTTTTCAAAACGCAGACCAGCTGCTCGGTGGGTCGTGCCGCCCCTCTACACGACTAAAAAAAAAAAACGAAGAAAAGCAAAAAAAAAAATCGTTCGCAAACGCGTTTCGTTCGTTTAACGAGTGAATTTTTTTTTCGTTCGATTATCTCGTTTTTATTTCATCATCATTATTATTATTATTATTATCATTATTATTATCTCAATTTTTATTATTTTTTTTAACATTAAATAATTAATCAACGCCGACGCGACATTGAAATTAAATAATTTATGCATTCGTATTTACAGTATTTCTCGTGCGCGTCCTATTTTTTTATGTATTTTCGTTTTTTTTTCTTTTTTTATTTTCATATATTTTTTTGTTTTGTTTTTTTCGTTTTCTTATATTTTTTTTTTCACCCGGTAGATTCGCTGTAATTGAACAAGCAAAAGATTTTCGTCTCATAACCGGAATATTTTGTTTGTTCGAAGCTGAGATACCCGACAATAGCGTCGTTGGCCATTGAAAAAAAACGAAAAAAAAAAAAATAAAAAATCATTTGTACAAATAATTTCAACGACAGCCTTTTTTTTTTTTTTGTCTCTCACTATCGTAGATTTTTCAGCCTGGCTGATCGACCACCCCGAGGTACATCGACGAAGACGAATCCACGAAAAACGAAATGAAAAATAAAATTCTCAATTTTTTGAAAACAAATTTGAAAAAAAAAAAAAAAAATTAAATTAAACCTCGACGCCGAGTACTCTGTCAACGACGTATTCGTATCTCTTGGGTTCGCCGTTGTTATCATCGTCCGTGGTTTGTTTGTCATTTTCGGATGGTCGATCGTCCGTTTGCTTCGTATTTTCCGTCGAGCTCGTGGAATTTTTTCGACAAACTGTTTCTGCCGCAGGTCCGTTGGTGGTTGTTTGAACTGCCGCGACGCTCGAACGTTGTTGTTGCGTCGCCATCGTCGTTGTTCTCGTGGTGCAAGTCAACGAAACTTCGCGAATTCCATGAACGCTCGATCGCAATTGGGCCGAGTGATGACCGACCGCGGGTTCGGACGCGTGACGTCTGTGATTGACGATTATATCGCCCGATGAAGATTCCTCGGCCGGCAATACCGGAACGTTCAGATTTACCCTCGTGAAGAAAGCCATTTTCTCTCTAAAAATGGAAATAAGAAAGAAAAAAAAAATTAGCATTTTTGAAGGATTATTATTTTTATTATTATTTTTATTTTTTTCAACTTATTAATTTTGGAAGAAGAATTTTTTAAATGTCAATATCAATGAAATGTTTTTTTAAAATTATTTTTATTGACTTCCAGGGTGTAAAAAATTAAAACGAAAATTATGCCGATCCAAGTTTCGATTCGCGTGTAAGAAATAAAATTTTCGACGTAAATCGTATCGATGAAAAAATAAATAAATAAATAAATAAATAAATAAATAAATAAATAAATAAACAAATAAATAAATAAACAAACAAACAAACAAACAAACAAACAAACAAATAAAATAAAAATTAAAACTCACTTGAAGGAAATGATGTCGGGTTTGCCTTTGCCCGCTTTAGTCTTTCGAAGTTTGTAAATTTCCTTCGAAGTTTTTTTCAACATCTTCTCGACCTTCTTGTCCTCCGCGCTCTTCCCATTCTTTCCGCTCTCGGCCTGTGCCATGAGTGTCTGAAATTTGTGATCCTCGAGCAACCAAGTGGCGAGATCGCTGTCGCCCTTCTCGCGCGCCTGTTCGAGCCTCTGTTTCAAATCCCGAAGCCTGTTCAACTCGTCGTGAAGATTGTTCAGTCTCGCGTGTTGAGCCTGAAGATCGAGTTCCAGATCCAACGACGTTCTCGCCGTTTGCGGCAAGTGCGCGGATTTGTTTTTCGACGACGTTTTGCAACTAAGGGCGGACGATGGACGTCGCCATCGCAACGATCGCCTTTCCACGGAATTTCTTTGAAAAGGACCGCCGCGACGATAGAGCGGCATGCTGCTGTCGCTGTCGCTCCGATTCAACTGTGAATGATAAATATATATATTTTTTTTTAAAAAGGAATATGAAAAAAAAAAAAATCACGATAATTTTTTTATTTTTTTTTTTAACAAACTTACTCGACAAATATAATGATTTCGACTGACAGCCGCGCTGGGCGAAAACGTTTGACTTCTCTTTATGACGATGGAATTTTTGTCGTCGTGGACAGCACCGGGAACAGCACCACCGGCAGCCGATAATTTTCTCTGTTTTCCTTGTTCCGGTATGAATATACATTCGGTGTTTGTTTCCTTGTCCTGAGTGTTGTTCGAATCTTCCTCGGCTAGTTCTTCCTCCTCCTGAACCAGAACAATCATAAAAATATCGGTAAGACGTTGAAAAAAAAAATGGAAATTTTTTTCCCCATAAAATAAATAAATGATAATAATAATAATAATAATACAATCCTCATCGCCAAAGCTTGGAAAACAATTAAAATAAACCGGACCAAAGTAATTCGTAACAATAATAATTTTAAATAATAGCGAACAATCGATCAGTAAACGATGAAAAAAAAATTAAATTAAATTAAAAAATATTTCTCCCTTAAAAATAATAATAATAATAATAATAACATAAATTTCGTCGTAATGGCGAAAGCTTAAAAAACAATTAAAAATAAACCGTACCAAATAAATTCCTATCAATAATAATTAATAATAATAGCGAATAATTGATCAGTAAACGAAAAAAAAAAAAAAAAACAGTTAACATTTTTAAAAAATATTTCCCAAAAAAAAAAAATAATAATAATAAATAATAATAATAATTCGGTCCTCATCGCCAAAGCTTATAAAAACAATTAAAATAAACCGGACCGAATAAATTCCTATTAATAATAATCAATAATGAAGGTTTTCTTCTTTTTTTTTTCTTTATTAAAAAAAAAAGTGACAAACCTCGTGTTCCAAAACGTCTTCGAGAACATTGTCATCGATCATAAATTCGATAATGCCCTCCTCGTCGCTGTCCTCGCTGCCGCTATCGCTGTCCCGTTCCTCGTCCTCCTCCTCCGGACTGCCCAGACAACCCGCAATTTCGTCAAGTCTCAACGACGCCGCATTTTGTATCTCGTCGCAACCCTGATTTCTCGTGAGCGTCGAAGTTTGGGAACTTATTATCGTGCTCTCGTCGCTGCTCTCCTCCTTCGTGTTTTGTCCGTGGGTGGCGCTGCTGCTGCTGCTGCCGCTACGATAAACCGATATGTCGGATTCTTGTTTGTCGTGTTTTCCGTGTTTGAATGATGTTCCGCTTCCGCAAACGCCGCCCCCCGATCCCGTTTCCGACGTCGACGGTTGCATAAAACGAAACGATAAAATGTTGTACCACTTAACGCTCGGTGATTCAGGACTGAAGTCTGCCAAGGAAACTTGGGCCGAACCCTGAAACGATTCAAAGAAAAAAAAAACAAAAATATTATTAAAATAATTCGCTTTGAAAAAGAAATAATAATAATAAATAATAATCAATAAATAAATAAATAAATTCGAGAATGATTTTACATTGATCGTCCACAAAAACAAAATGATTTCATGAAAAATCAGCTTGAGAAAAACAATGAAAATAATACGAAAATTTATTTGAAACAATTTCGCTTTAAAAAAAAACACAAAAATTATTTAAACGATTAAGAAAGAAATGGAGAATGAAAAATCGATTTACCAAGCACTCCTCAGACTCCCCGCTCGTGCACCACACGTTCACCTGAAGCGTCTTGGTGTAAAGTTTGTTCAGAGGCACCGCAATGGGAAAACTCTCGCCGAAAGTGGGTTTTCGCAAATCGGTAACGGGTTTGGTGCAACAAACGTGATTCACCGGTGGTTGCATGGGCAATAATGCAGCCTTTATGTACCTGAATAACGAACAAAAAAAAAACACAAAAATTATTTCACACATCAAATAAATTTAAAAAAAAAACCCTTTTATTTTCATTTTTAATTCATTATTGTTCGTTTAAAAATGAAAAAATGATTTCACATAGAATTTTTCAACGCGAAACGATAAAATCCAAGCGTCAGAACAATAAATCATCGGAATTTTAAGGGGGAGATATTTTTTCGAGACACTCGTTGCACAATCCGCATTAACGTATGGGACTGGTCATTGATCCGAAAAATGTCGTTCGGGCTCGATTTGGATTTCATAATTGCATACCGATCTACGATTCGACTTGCCAAGTTTGAGGTTTTTTCGAAACACGCGCGAGCGGTATACATAAACGTGTGAATGTATGTGTGTGTGTGTGTGTTTGTATGTGTCTGAGAACGAACGAAACAGAGAAGGACAGAGAGAGAGAGAGAGAGAGAGAGAGAGAGAGAGAGAGAGAGAGAGAGAGACTGAGAGCGAGAGAACATTTATGATGTCATGCACTGATTTCGCTGATAAATTATTCCTGGATCTCGCAAGCCACGACTTTGCTGTGGCAAAAGTGATCTTTCTCTCTCTTTCTCTCTCTTCCTCTCTCTTTTGATCTTTTTCGATGTCTCTCTCTCTCTCTCTCTCTCTTTCTCTTCCTCTCTCTTTTGGTCTTTTTCGCTCTCTCTCTCTCTATCTTTCTCTTTTTCGCTATCTTTTCTCTCTTTCGGTCTTTTTCGCTATCTCTCTCTCTTCCTCTCTCTTTTGGTATTTTTCGCTATCTCTCTCTATCTTTCTCTCTCTTTTTCGCTATCTCTCTCTATCTTTTCGCTCTTTTGCTCTTTTTCGCTATCCTTCTCTCTTCCTCTCTCTTTTGGTCTTTATCGCTATCTCTCTATCTCTCTCTCTCTCTCTCTCTCTCTCTCTCTCTCTCTCTCTCTATCTTTCTCTCTCTTTTTCGCTATCTGTCTTTATCTTTCTCTCTCTTTTGGTCTTTTGCGCGATCTCTCTCTCTCTCTTTTTCTCTCTTTCAATTTTTTCCGTATCTCTCTCTCTCTCTCTATCTTTCTCTCTCTTTTGCTCTTTTGCGCGATCTCTCTCTCTCTTTTTCTCTCTTTTAATTTTTTCCGTATCTCTCTCCCTCTCTATCTTTCTCTCTCTTTCTCTCTGTTTCGCTCTTTTTCACTCTCCCTCTCTCTCTCTCTTTCTTTCTCGCTCTCTATTTATCCACGCTGTCCTTTTCTCTCTAGTTTATGTGCTACACAGTCGTGGAATCACGGATTGCGAGACCTACGACATTCCAACCGTCCATTTTCTTGTTTTTTTTTCGATTTCCAACAGTCCTCAGAGAGAGAGAGAGAGATAGATAGAGAAAGAACAGCACTTGGGTTGGACAGACACTGACGTGTCTCAACGTTTTGTCAAGACGCCCGGTATGCAACCCCGTGCCGAACACAAGCATCGCGAAATTTTCTATGTATAGATTATGTACGCGGAATGTGACGGAGCTCGGTCGAAGCTAAAGTTTTCGTTCGGTCGGTTCATGGAAAGTTTCGACTATCACGGATATATCCACGGGGACGTGAATTCGCGGAATTCTCAAAACGTCGAGCGGAGACGAAAACCGTGACGCAACGACGAACGAACGGACCGAGCGCGCGATGATCATTCTGCTGCTGCTGCTGGTTTTGGATATCACGTATATCTATACACGCGTGGACGACGATGAATTACGCACGAGCAACGCGAGAGAGAGAACCTCGACGACATATATATATATATATATTTACGAAATAAAGTGATAAACGTTATTTCGAATCTTACGCAATTAAAACGATTCGAAGAATCTTTGAATAATGAAAAAAAAAGAAGATAATCATTCGACTCACACTCTCATGTTGTCCGGTATGAACAGGGCAGCCAAATTTCTCGCCCTCTCGATGCCGACGTGAAGAAGACCGTCGCTCACCGAGTACCTGAAGACAAACGTAAAAAAAAAAAAAAAAAAACGTTGAAAAAAAATTAAATAAATAAATAAAATTTTAAAAATAAATAAAAATAAAAAACAAAAAAATTAATTTACAATGGAATGATCGGACGTGAAGATTGTTATGAAGCATTCTCAGATTGTAATATTGACAACATCGAGATTTTTTTTTTTTTTTTGCAGAAGTTTTTCAAAAGTTTTCGTTACCAAACAATAAATAAAGCTTTTCGCTAACACGGATAGAAATCTCCCTGTGCCAGTTTATCATTTTACTGAATTCAAGCTCCGATATCTCCGAAAATTGGATCCAGATACCAGAAACAAATTTTCAAATTCAAAAAAATCCCCAAACATTTCAAAAATGAAAAAATCGCGTAAAACCCTGAAAAAAAAAAATAAATCAACACAAACCTCAATTTAATTTGCACCTGGGCAGTCTCCAAATTGGTATCCCCAAAAGCGAGATTATCAACCGATTGAATACCGGACAATCGTCGACGATTCGAAGCCTCGAAGACCCCGGAATCCCCGGCCACGCTCTCGTCGGAAACCGCAGCGGAAACGGATCGGGTATTAGTCCCGGAGCTGCTGGCCCTCGATCGACTTCCCATAATCGGCGGTGTCTCGCTTATGGGCGACAGCGGTGGTTCCTGTGGCAGAGCCAAAGCCGGCCTGCCCAAACCGCTGCCCTGCGACATATTGACCGACTGCATGTCCAACGGTCCTTGCGCATTCGGTTGTTTCGACTGTTGTTCCGTCATATTCGCGCTTATCTGTTCCTGTATGGCCTGCTGACTTATCCTGAGCTCAGCCAATTTGTCCTCCAACTGGCAACGATCCAAATGCGACGTTGCCGCGCCCAAAAATCGATGTTGCTGCTGTTTGCGTTGCATCTCGATGTGTTCGTAAGCCGGTGGCGGCCCCATTGGCGCATTTTCGTAAAGAGGCGACACAGGTGGCGACACACTCGACAGACTCGACCTCGGCGACAAACTCGGTTGGGAACGTCCGGGCGAAGGCGTCGTTCTCGCGTTTCCCAAATTCGTTTCCGAACCTCTCAACAATCTTTCCACCCTGCGATGCAGATCAACCATGTCCACCGTGCGTTCCTGCTGAACGGGTCCCAAACACTGCGGCCCGCCGTAAATATCCGTGAAACTCAGACCCGAACTCAAACTTCCTTTGCTGCTCGTAGTTGACAAACTTCCCAAACTCGAACTGCTGCTCACCGACAATGTGCTCGCGCTCAGCGTCTTCAATTGGCCCTCCAACATGGCCATCGATCTCAAAGCGTCGCGCAATTGTTGCAACAACAATTGTTTCTCCTCGTGCAAACGCACACGATCGGTTATCGTTTTGTTCGACAGTTCCAATGATTTGTTCAAATCGTGCTCGAGTCTTCGTATCTCGCACTGTATCTTTTTCATGTCCTGTTGGGTGCGCGTGCGCGGTGTTATGCTTCGCAATTCCCGCAACAATTGTTCTTTCTCTTGAAACAGCAGTAATTTGTCTTTGTCGCTTTCCGTTTGTCCGGGTGTTACTTTTTCCTCCAGATCGGCCAATTGTTGTTGTATGTGTTGTATGCGTTTTCGGGCCTCGTCGTATTGCAATCTCATGCGCGCCATTTCGGCCAATCGCGTGCCTATGGGAACCAACTCGCCGGACAGATCGGTTTGCGATGCTGTGCTCAATTTTTCTTGGGGAAGGCTCAGCGTTGAGGCGTCCGGACTGCCTTCGCACAGTTGTAACCTCGTTAATTCGTCTTTCAGTTGGGCCAGGGATTGCATCAATTCGGCTTTTTCTTTCTCACCCGAACTCAATGATTTTTGTATGTTTCGCAATTCCGTCATTATCGCTTGGGCCTCGGTTATGTTGTAACAACCGCCGTTGTGGGTACTCAATTTTTGCTCGACGCTGAAATTAGATTTTTTTTTTTTGAAACGGAAAAAAAAATTAGTTAGACTTTTTTTTTTTTTTTGAAAATTAAATTTTTTTTTTTTTCAAGATGATTTTTTACGTGTTGAGATTGTTTTGTATCGCTATTCAAGCAAATATATATATATATTTGAATATGATATATTATTAATTCGACGATATAATTGAATTTAAAATGTATTGACGATCGGCAAATGCAAAAAAAACAAATATTTACCTGGCCAGAGTGTCGACACCGCGTTGCTGACAATTCATCTCAGCTCGTATTTGTTCCAATTCGCGTTTTAATCTCGACACACGGCTTCTCGCCAAAGCGACGTCGGATTTTAGAAGATCGGGATCGTATTTGGTGCTGAGCGAACTCGAGCTTGAACACACTGGTGAACGAAATAAATTGATTTCAAATTTATTAGTTTCACAGAATATAAAATTAACTAAAAATTATCGAATAACGTTTTTTTTTTCACACAGACGATTTTCACCGACCAAAAGAATTTTCGAGTGAAATAGCTTTGAAGATCGTTTCGCAATTATTTTGTTCTCCAATTCCAATGAAAATCGAGAAAAATCGCGTTGATTTTTTTTTCAAATACGTAAAAAAGTTTTGAAAATAGAAAATGGATCATGGAATGATAAAAGTGGATTCTTACAACTGGTGCGAGATGCGCCGAGGGTGGTTAGCGCGTTGTTCAGGTGATTGTACTCATCCTGAGCGAGACACAGCCTCTGCTGTTTCACGTCATAAATCTCCTTCTTCGCCTGCAACAAAAAAGAAACGGAATATTTTTAATTTTTTTTTTCTTTTCTTTTATTGCAAAATTCACGATTATTGATACGTAAAAATTATCAATAAACCATATAATTATTATTATTATGATAATTATTATATTATATGCAAATGATCGTAATAATAATATTTATAATAATAACAATATTATTATTATAAATAAAAATTAGGAATTTCGATTAACGAATGCTGTAGAGGATGAACCTCGTGTTCTATAATATAATTTTGACACATGTGCCATACGTCCTTAAAAATAGGTCGTCGAACGACCCCCCCCCCTCCCCCACATACGCGCATAAACACGATTTAACGATACAACGTATCGAGGCTACACGCGCATGCGCGCACGCACAAACGTTTAATTTCACCGCCACGAAGACGCCTTCCAAAACCCTCATTGACCCCAGAATCTCAATTCCCTCATCTCATCTCTCTTCTCACTGAATTCAAACATGAAAAATATTCATTAATCTCTAAGCTCCGATTTTTTTTCAAAATTTTTTTCAACTTCGTGTTATCCAAATTCCTCAACAGAAATGACATCGAAACATCAATCGTCCAACTAATAATGACAACAAACTTTTCATTCCAATGTTTAGAAAATTTGAATGAATAAAAAAAAATTGTTCAAATTAAAAAGCAATTCAATTGTAAATCGGATGAGAATTGAAATGAAAATCGAAAACAACTCGAAACGAAAATTAACATATTTCGAAACTCGTGTACAACAATAATGGCGCATTGTGAAACTCGATTGCAGTTTACAACGTACGTGTGTTATCACACACGGTAGCCCCCCCCCCCCCCCCCCCGTTTATCGTGAACGGAATTCCAAGCTTGACTCAAGCGATTATTAATTCATTCGTGAGGCGCCGCCGGACGCGTTCCGACGACGACGACGTCGTCGTCGTCGTCGTCGAAGGGCGACTCTAGCCAGGAATGCTATGCAGCATGTGAAGGTTCTTTGGTGTAATTGTATGTGTGTATGAGCGAGCGAGAGAGAGAGAACGAGATAGATGGAGATGGAGTGAAAGAACAAGAGAGAGAGAGAGAGAGAGAGAGAGAGAGAGAGAGAGAGAGAGAGAGAGAGAGAGAGAGAGAGAGAGAGAGAGAGAGAGAGAGAGAGAGAGAAAGAGACAGAGCGCCAAGGAGGCCAGCGTTCATCAATCTATAATCCCGATATATAGCTACATATATATATGCTTACACTCTCTAAATATTTTATCGTCCCCTTCTCTCTCTCTCTCTCACTCTTTCTCTCTGAATCCCAATAACGATAAAAAAAAATATATTCGAAGCTAGATAATATAAAATAATAACAACAACAACAAAACGAAAAATAATAACAACCCAGATCCCAACCAATAATAATTCCACAAAACAAAAAACAAACAAAAACAAAAAAACTATTTCGATTGTCGGATAATTGCAAAACAATTAATTGCTGATGCAATCTGACGTGTCTCGGCGGTATCAAATATTCGATACGGATAGAACAGAAATAAAAATAATCCACAAACACACACATACACATATATATTTATATATAAATACATATGTACATATAAAAATATATATATCTCGAACCGACAATATAATCTGTGAATTATAATCGAGCGGGAGGGGGGGGGGAGGATCGCATCTCTCGGCAGCTGCTATTCACAGAAAGGTCGAGATCCTCGGGACTCGCTCGCCTGGGCCCGCGCGAGATCAAGCGCATGCGCGGGCGAGAGACGAGGAGAGGCGAACAGGCGCACGCGCTCGCTCTCTCTCTCTCTCTCTCTCTCTCGCTCGGCGCTCGGTGGCCAAGTATTCAGGAATGTCCGGCAACGGAGGGGCCCGAACTCGCCGCGATCCGTTCCTACCAACCCACGGCCGCGGCAGCGCGCGCAACTAACCCCCGCGCGCCATCACACACACACACACACACACGAAGAAGGAGAGAGGAATCTCGCGCACGCGCACCACCAACCGCTACCATAATACTACATACACACACACACAAACACACACTCACAGCCCGGAGAGAGATCCAGAAGCGGCACAAAATGCAACCACTCGCTACCAACACGGAACAAAACAAAACTAATAAAAAAATACATATATATATATATATGTATATATATAGCGTACGTGTGGTATGTACATGTATATATGCATACCGTCTGAATAAATATATATGTAGACGAAAAAATAAGATCATAATCATTTAGCGACAAAGAATTGCTAATGCAAAAAAATAAGGTTAGCTCATTGTCGCCTCGATATTGCGAAATTCAACAAGTGCCGCGATAATATTTGCATATACGCAACGAGATACTATCCGCGCACGCGCAATATCATCGCCCATTGTGGACCAGTGCGCATACGAACACATAAACACACACACACACGCGCGCATGCGCATGCGCACGTAAGACACGGGGACATCGGAATGGAAATCCGTTCCGAGTCTCTTGAAGGATGCAAATGATCGATAACTGACGAATATATATATATATCATATATATGATATATATTTGTGATATTACAGATTAATCGATTTGGCGTGATGATAATGGGCTTACGTATTCGCAATAGTAGTAAGACGCGGTAGCTGCGTCACTGTCATCACGACGATAACACTGTTCCCAATAGAACCGCTGTATCTGTTCGTCGTTCTCGTAATCGTTTTGATAACACATTCTCATGCGATACTGCGACACAACGTTTTCGTATATCTGTTCGCCATCATGATTGTTGTTTCGATGATTTTTTTGCAAATTTTGATAATGCGTTTGCGCGTGATAATTCGGTGGTAACGTATGTTGTTGTTGTTGTTGTTGTTGTTGTTGTTGTTGTTGTTCGTGTTGTTTTTGTCGTTGCTCCTCAGATTTTTGTTGCTGTTGTTTGTGCTGATCGCGATTATGTCGATGGTGCGCCTCTTGCTGATCGAGATAATTGTTATATTGCAACTGGTGATAATTTTGTTGTTGTTGTTGTTGTTTGTGCAACTCCTGATGATTCACGATAAAATGTTGTTGCTGCTGTTGTTGTTTCAGCAACTCCTGATGATTCACGATGAAGTGTTGTTGTTTCTGCAACTCCCGATGGTTCACGATAAAATGTTTTTGTTGTTGTTTCACCAACTCCTGATGGTTCACGATAAAACGTTGTTGTTGTTGTTGTTGTTGCTGTTGTTGTTTCTGCAATTCCCGATGATCAACGATAAAATGTTGTTGTTGTTGTTGTTGTTGTTGCAGCAAACGTTGTTGTTCGAAAATTTCACGATCGCGTTGCGCGCGTTTGTATCGACGTTCATCGGGGTAATCACGATTGTAACCGTCAACGTAATTGGGGTACTGTTGGGCCGGTACGAGTACGCACAGGGTGTACTGTCGATCCATGCCGGTACTTCGGGCTTGTTCCACCCCCGCCAGAGCCCCCCCCGCGCGGTACGACTTATGTGTTATTATTTTTCCACGTAAACGTCCGAGCCTCCGCGGATCACCTCATCTTCGCGAAGGCCTCCTCCAGACTGGTCGGTTACGGGGGCCCGAAATTCCGATCCCCACACTCTCCGACCAGACCACAATTTTTAAGGGATCCCCTCCCCCCCCCCGTCGGCCTTTATTTTTATACGTGGTTTTTTTTTCCACTCGGTTTTCCTTCTCTTCGTCGGGTTCTTGCGGGCCCGGTCTCTCCTCCTCCTCCATCTTCTTCCTCTTCTTCTTCTTCATCTTCTTCTTCGTCTTCACCATCGGGCCTCGTCCTAACCTTGTCCTCCTCTTCTCGTTCGATCCTTATTCTCTCTCTCTCTCGCACTCTTCCCCTCCTCTTTCTCAATCACCTCGTCCTTCTCAAACTTCTATATTCCGTCTCAGTCACTCTTGATCCTGCGCACTTGTGCCTTCTTCCTCTGTCGTTCCCCACAGCGCCCCCTCTCCCTCCTCCACCGCCTCCTACTCCTGTCTTCGTCCATCTTGTTCATCTCTCTCTCGCTCTTTCATTTTTTTTTTTCATCGTTTCGTCTCTGTCGCTCTCGCGGCACCAGAGAGCGCTGCTGCTGCTGCTGCGGCGGCGACGGCTTCCTCTCGGTCGTTCTCACTCGTGCGCGGCCCAGGACCCCAAGACCATCGTCTCTCTCTCACTCACTCTCTCACTCGGTCTTCGCGAAGCGTAAAAAGACGGAGGGAGGGGGGGGCGGCTTGTGGCCGCGCGCGCACGGTCCGCCGGGACCGTAACAACGCGAGCTTCGCGAAACGGCCGCCTTTTCCCGTATAACGACACACCAACATACCTACACACACACACAAGCATACATATATATGTATATATAATATAGATGGCCCAACACACAACGAATGCATTCACCGCGATGAATCCTCGCGGCACACGCATACGTCGCATACCTCCGCACACTTTTGTTCATCATCATCATCATCATCATCATCATACGCTGCATTGACTCTCCCCGACCTCGCCTCGGCGCGGCTCCTGCCGTAAAACAAGGACCAACAAAACCCGATACAACCTCCAAGACTCGGACCCGGACGTAAACAACTTTTCGGAACTTACAACTTACGTTAGTCACGTCAATGTCAATCTGTGTATCGTTATGGAGAGGTTATGTTCTCATCTGCCTCTTGCAGATTACAATGTTTCTTCGTCTTTTGATATTCGTTTGATATTTTGCGTAGTAAAAAAAAATCTCAACGAGTTCGCATCTCATCATATATATATGTATGTATGTATATAAATAAAACCCTTGTCTGTGATTCACAGAATCGATTTGCCAGAGAAAAAATGTGTCGGAAGGTAACGAAAAACAAACAAACAAAAACGTTTGGCGCAACGAGTGCGAGAGAGAGAGAGAGAGAGATGGGGGAATGTTTGCGACGTGAGTGAGAAGCGAAAACTATGTGGTCGGGGCCCGGCGATCGCTCGGTACGAGTCTGTTCATTGCCGGTGGTTCGCCCCGCTGTGTGTCTCGCACTCTGACTCCGCGAGCTTCTCCGGAACGACGCGAGGAACGCGATGGCGCAGGGGGCGAGAAGGAAAGAAAGAGAGAAACGGCCGAGGCACCGGGTAAAGGAGAAAGAGAGCGAGATGGCGTAGCAACGTGGTGGTGGCGCGGAGGGGGAGGGTGAGGGGAGGGGGGCCCTAGGGCCCGGCGAGGTCGCGATTCGACCCTGCCGACTGGCGCACCAACCTCGGCGTAGTAGTATAACCGACCTTGAGTCGCGGGGGCATCACGCGGGCCCCCGCGCGCGCCCGGCCACGATGGAATTTCTGTTGAGACCCTTCGTATCGCTCTGCCCCCCCCCCTCCCGCCTCCTGGGACGCCGCGTTCCGCTCGTCGCTCGTCTCGCGCTATTTGGAAGTGGGGGAGGGGAGGGGAGGGGGAGCATCTTTGGGCCTTAACTCTAATCTCACGTTCAACGCTTTGTGATCGACTCTCTTCCTCGTCACCTCAATGTGACTTATATGCCTCGTGTTTTTGTACATTTGATTCGTTGGATTTTTGTTTGAATTTTATATTTTCTTTTATTATTGTTTTTTTGTTCTTTGGGTGGGAAATGACGTTGGGGAGGTGATTTTTATCGATCGAGCGAATCTTCTGTTCTACAGATTTTCATTAATTCGTGAATCGATTGATTTTATTGAATAAATATGAGGAAAAAAAACAGACATTGTTTGTTACAATTGATTATTAGATAATTTTGAAGTGGATTCGAGATTTTGAAAATGTCTTCGATGATTATTTGTTATTATTTGATTATGAAAAATGCAAAATTGTAGGTTATAAAGTGAAAATATGTATATATATATTTTTTCTTTTTTCAATTTAATATTAGCTTTGAAGAATGATAAGGAAATGATTGAATGATAAAAATGAGTCTATGAGATGATACGTTCGGTGGAATATGTGAGTTTACTGGTATGTGGGATGTGTTTGTGTGTGTTTATGGGGGAGGAAGAGAGATAGAGAGAGAGAAAGAGGTTGCGAATGATTTCGAGCGGTTCGGCTGGCGTGCAAAGACGCGGAAGACGCGAATCCCGCATGGAGCGGACTCCCGATGGAATTTGAAGAACGCCCACGGGGATGTGACGTGGGGGAGCGGGGGTGCGCGTGCGCGCGGCCGGCCAGGATGCGGGAGTGAAGATTCAAGGAAGATGAAAAATAGTGGGAGGAGATGAAGATGGCAAAGAGAACTTGGCAAAGCTCGCGAAAGAGACCGACGAGCGGAAAAGGCGATTCGTGTTCAACTATACACACACAAATATATAATTATAACCTAAAAAATCGATCCTAGAAGAAAATAGTTCTGAATCAAAGATGTAGAGAATTCAATTCCCCACAAGTTTGTTCTCACTCATCGATCCCCTAAATTTCGTAATAAACGAGATAACGCGATAATTAAACTTTAACTCGTACATTCCAACTTAAGTCGATCGATATAAATCTTAACCAAACGAAAAAATCGTAATGACCAAAGTCGTGGAGAATCAAATTCTTAACAACTTTTGTCATGTGAATTCTTAGTGAAAAATTGAAAATGAACGAGTTATTCGACAAAAACGGTTTTTTTCGGTAAATTCAAGATGGCGGTTGACGTAGGAGAGTCGAATGGTCGAAAACCCGAATTTAGACGACGAATGACACTGCCCCAGAACGATTGAACAAAGTAAATTCCTTTTGCTAATTTTTTTCACATTTTGTTTTGCACAATGAGGAAAAAAGACGGAAGATGAAATAAGAAAGAAATAACGAATAAAATGAAGAAACGGAAGAGCATAGGGGCGAGTGGCCGGGCAAAGCGAAGGAAAAGACGAATAAGACGATGACGAGGAAGAGCGGCGGCGGCGGGGGGGAGGGTCGAGAGGTGCGCCGAGTATTCCGAGTATAAATGGCAGCGATTTATGAATTCCAAGCTATTTATGTATGGAACGCTCTCTCGGTCGTCGTTTGGCGCGCCAACGCGCTTTGTACACGGACCTACCTATATATGTATATACACATATATATATATATATATATATATATACGTTCTCGCTCGGACCGATCGCAGGAAATTCCAGAGCACTTATACCATTGCCCCGTACTACATTGCCTCGTGCGCATGCGCGCCTCTTGCCCCCTCTCTCTCTCTCTCTCTCTCTCTCTCTCTCTCTCTCTCTCTCTCTTGTTATTTTTTTTCATTTCTTTCATTACTTTTTATCCATTCGAACTAAAAATTACATTATTCGATTCCAAAGCACTCGATAATACACTCAAAAGCTTTTTCTATCTCCCTCTCGCTCGTTCTAACCTCTCCGTCATCGAATAAACCCAGATTTATCCGGTAAGGTCAAAACAAGACACTCATTCCAAACAATCCTAATTGAATCTGCGAAAAAGCTTTTCAGAATTCAAGCTCCGAAGCCCGTACAATGTCACGTGTGTAATTTCGACAACACTTTTTGCCCAAAGCTTACAAACCATAAAGATGGAGGGGGGGGGGGGCGATCGAGGAGGAAGAAAACGAACTAGCAAGAGTGAGAGAGATGATGAACCATGGCAAAACACGGATGGGCATTACGAGAAACGGTTTGGTCGGTGGAAAACAACATTAGTCGCTGTCTTTCCCACCATCCGTCTTGCGTATAAGATCGGCCACGGGGCCCAGAAGAAACGGCAGATGGATCGAAATAGAGTCTGCTCTCTCTCTCTCTCACTCACTCACTCTCCATATCTCTTTTTCTCTCGCTCTCTCTCTCTCTCGTACGCTCGTACGTTCATCACGTGGCATCGAGTAGCATCGAGTTTATAACCGAGCTTTACGATCATTATTACACGTTCTTCATCACTCTATATATATATATATGTATGTATATATACAATCTCGTTGTTGCGTCATCTCGCCATGAAAATCGTACAAACGATTTTTTTTTTCATTCCATTTTTTTTCTTCACGTTGCTTCGTCGAAAGCTCCAAGACTCAAAGCCCCTATGTTTTAATTACCCGATTTCATAATAAAATTTGAAACAAATCGAAGGATAAAAAAAAAACAAATACAAATGTTTACACTGATTTTTTGGGACCTGAGGGATGAAAAAATGGAAAAAAAAGGTGTAAGAACGAAGGGTTTCGAAGACTCGGAGAAAATTGACCGACGTGGTTTCGTGAGTTTTTTTTTAAATTTATTTATTGCTTGCGATTAGAGAGAAAGAATATAAACCCGTGATGCTATAGCAGGAATGTTACATAGTGTTCTCGCTCCATCCCTCTCTCTCTCTCTCTCTGTCGATTCGGTGGGTTCTTATCGTCGGGGTACGTGCAATGGAGCATTGCACCGGAGTATCGAGCACGGCGAACGGACGAAGAAAGAGAGAAAGAATAAAACGAGAGAGAGAGAGAGAGAGAGAGAGAGAGAGAGAGAGAGAGAGAGAGAGAGGAGGAAGGCAAGCGACGAAGAGAGAGAAAGAGTGGTTAATCGTAATGGTACACGGGTGCCCCTCGTGCGCGCGCACGTAGTACGAGAGAGCCCGCGAAGTGTAGTATAGTAAAGATAGCTTCGAGCATGTATATGTATAATCGAAAAAAAAAAACATATACACATATATATACATGCTCTATACGTATCTATATCTATCCATACATTCTCTCTCTCTCTCTCTGGATACATACGCACATACATAAGAGAAAGAGAGAGAGAGATGTAGAGGGTATAAAGACAGAGAAAGATAATAAAAGAGGTTTGGAATGCAGCCGAGTGAGGAATTCCGGGGCCCCTCCCGCATATTTATCTGAACCGGGCGGCTCGGAGGTCCCGAGGCCCGTTGAGTGAGGCCCCTTTTATAGTGCGCGCGCTGGGTCCTGGCTCGCGCGAGAGTCGACGGGGGAGAGGGGGGGGGGCGGGAGGGAGGGGGAGGGGGAAGGTAGGACCCGAAGAGCGACGATATACGCCTCAGCCACGAGTTTGCGAGCGAGCCTCACGAGCCAACGCCATTTTCCATCTCCCTCAATCTTTCACGTTTTCTTCATTCGCTCTCATCTTCCTTCTTTTCATCCTTCATCTACTCTTCTTCGTATTTTTATTATTCTTCTTTTTTGTTTTCTTTCTTTTTTTTATCTCTCTCTCTCTCTTTGGATTCGTTGGGTCAGTTTCAATCTCTCTCTGTCTCTCTCTCTCTCGGATTGCAACGACGGTACCCGAACGTTTTCCATGAGGTTAGCCCGAGTACGGGTATGCGCCTAGCGCAGGAATGCCGCTGTTCATAATTGGAGGGATTCGTGGTCTCCTGAGGTCGTCGTCGTCGTCGTCCTCGTCGTCGTCGTCGTCGGCGCGCAAACTGCTCGCTAAGCCCCCCCCCCCCGCTCTTCTTCGCGGTCTGCCCCGGCCAATGCTGCGACCAATGGCACAGCCGCAACGAACCCACAGCCAACCCCGGCCACGTTCTCCACCGAGCAGCTGCCGATGCTGATGCTGATGCTGCTGAGAGTTTCGCTCAACGACATCGCGACTCAACGGGGAAGCTGCGCGGGACTTGGTTCGGCACTTACACTCCCAAACTTCCGGTCGATTCACTCCTTCCCCTTCCTTTTCCTCCCCCTCCCTCACTTCAGGTTCTACACTGTTAATGGAATGGCTTTTTTTGTGGTTTGTTTCATCGACTTTTGACTGTGAGATAAGAAATCGTGATCCCGAAGAAATTATCGGAGAGAGTGAGAGAGTCTAAAAAGAAAAAAAAAACAGGGGTAGTCTAAAAAACTAAAATTCTATGTTCACGTTCGTTCACCGTAAGACTTTGACTTAAACTTTCCCGTACCGTCCACGTGCATCGTCGAAGAAGACGAAAAGTCCAAAAGAAACCATGAACAATAAACAAACGAGATGTATACATGTATTCTTCATTTTCATCTTTTCAGAAATTAGCTTTTTTTCGAGAAACGTTTTAACGATAAATGTAATTCGAAAAGAAAATAAGGAGAAATTACGAATGCAAAATTGTGTATGATAATTGAATGGCTGTCGCTGCGTGAACGAATTCTTATCGCGACGTGGTGAAAAAATCAAAAAAATTAGAAGAAAAAAAAAACGAATAAACACGGCGATGACGGAATCGAGGAATCGGGAAGGTAGTAAAACGACCTCGCGGAGGGAGGAGGGCGAAAGATTTACTCGGACGAGAGAGAGAGAGAGAGAGAGAGAGAGAGAGAGAGAGAGAGAGAGAGAGAGAGAGAGAGAGAAACTTTTCGTGGAATTTCGTTGCCCTCCTGGCCCTTGGGGGTCGAAGCTGAGGACGAACGATCGGAGCGATGGAAGACGCGAAAAAGAAGAAAGAGAGAGAGAGAGAAAAAAAAAGAAAGAAAGAAAGAAAGAGAGAGAGAGAACGATAAAAAAAAGAAGAGTATAAGAAGAGGTGGGCCAGGAGTGAGATATGCGAGCGGAATGAGACCCCGAAGAGAGACGACACTGGAAGGACGAATGGAGGTCCAAATAAGGGGGCAGGAGGGGGGGCAGGAGAGGGGGAAGGGAGTTTCAACACCCGTTGAACAAAAGAAAACAAAAAAAAACAAACAAGAAACGAAAAAACGAATGAAAAAAAAAAAGAAGAAGCGAGCGTGGACTCGGTCGGAGATTAAAAAATGATTAGGTTTTAGGTATAGAAGGGCTACCGGGGGCCCCTTTCACGTGATCGCCCTGTGGCTACCGAATTCCGTAACCGAATGGGATATACCCGGCTCACTCTCGTCGGGCCCCCCCCCCCCCCCCCCCTCCTTCGCCCCTTCACCCCTTTCTTCCCCCTCCGTCCCGTTCTTCATCGCGCATGATAAAAAGAAAGCGCGAAACGAACGAACGATGGAAAAAAAAAAAATTTGAGAAAAAAAAAAAGAACAACCGTCGAGGCGAGGTTTCACAACAGGAGCACGAGACCACGACGAGTGGGGGGGGGGGGCCCGTGGATGACAAAAAAAAAGTTGAAGAAAAATTGAATGAAATTTTTTTTTTTAAGGGCGAAGAATATAAAGTTTATTTTTTTTTAATACGAATAAGTGAGAAACGGGTGGATGATGGGGACGATGGAAATAATAAAAAAATAACAAAAGAGAGAGAGAGGGGGGGTGGGGGGTTGTGAACGAAGGTGTGAGTTATACGACCCGGAAATAATGCTTTTTTCCTTCCTCGTTCCTTTTTTTTTGTTTTCTCGTTTTTTTTTTTAACGATCGACGTGATGTGTGTATGTGTGTGTGTGTGTGTGTTTGGGTGTGTGCAAGCAGTGCGAAACCAGAAGATCGAAAGGGCCCATTGCCAAGAGCGAATAAAATTTAAAAAATGAACGAAAAAAAAAAGAAGAACAAGGATGGGATATACGATGAAGAAACGACTGGGAAAGCGAGGGCGAAGGGACGTTAGGGCATTCGGGGGGAGGGGGGGGGACGAGTGCCAAGGGCTTGACGCTCGACGAAGGAATTTCTTCGGGTGGGACAGCTGCTGATGGCGAACAAAGAGCCAAGGATGTAAAAGAAGAATTTTTCGTAGCCGCACGTGTCCAACTGCTATGAAAGACGATAGAGAGTGAAAGACAGAGATATATATATATACATGTATATATCTATATATAAAAAGAAAAGAAGAATCGAAACGGTGCAGCACACGCGACCTTTCGTTCGTCCATCACATTCGTCCCTCACTTCAATTCGCAGTCACCGAATTTCGATAAAGGGATGCAGGGTCTAAAAAAATCTAAAAAAAAATTAGCGAACATCGTAAGATCCAAAAGATCGAACATTTATTCGGAATTTTTTAATTCTCGAAAGCTCAACAAATTTCTAACCGTTCGGGGCTAATGGAATCGAATTTTTTTTATTTACAAAATGAAAAATGAAAAATTTTGAAATTATTTTTGCGTAAATAAGGCCCTTGAGTATCGAAGCTACGAAAAGCTTCCCCTATCGGGCGGTGCATCTTGGATGCGCCATGTGCACACACACAGAGAGCGTGCGGTTAGAACGGGGGGACCTCGAAGAGAGAGAGAGAGATACCCGTGGAATCTCTGCGAAACTTTTCATTATTTTTATTTTATTTTCTACATTCTTTATTATTATTATTTTAGTTTATTACTTTTTGTCTCTGTCTCTCTCTCTCTCTCTTTTTCTCTCGTTCTTACTGTTCGATGGCATATCCTGTGCGTGTGCGTTTAATACGTTCTCGTTCGGGTCGCACGGCTTTCATAAATAGTCGTTAATTTTGTTTTTCTTCACTTTCGAGTAATCCAAAGAACCATCCCCTCATTTTTTTTTTCTCAACATTTTTATCTCATGCCCCCGTTGGCCCACCGAAAAAATTTGAAACATCAAAATCTAATAAGAAAACAGCAATCGTGCCAAATGTTCAATTTGTACATTTTTTCTTTCCTTCCCATTTTGTATTGAAAAAAAAATAATAAACATTTTTTTATAATTTTGAAATGGCATATTTATTGGTAATATTTATTTGATCAATTTTTTGATATACGAAATAAAATAAATAAAATAAATAAAATAAATAAAATAAATAAAATAAATAAAATAAATAAAATAAATAAAATAAATAAAATAAATAAGAATAAATAAAATAAATAAAATAAATAAAATAAATAAAATAAATAAAATAAATAAGAATAAATAAGAATAAATAAGAATAAATAAGAATAAACCAAGATGAGAAGAAAAAAAAAGAAACGAGTTCGACAAGCCGATGTATGATGAAGAACTCGATCATCGACCGCGGTAAAGTTGGTACGTGTGAAACGCGAGATAGGTGAGAAGGACGTTACGGCGCCGCGTTGCACCCGTACAGCGAGAGGGGGGGGGGGAGTTCGCGCGCATCGTATGTGCAAGCAGCGTTCCCGACGTATATGCAACGCGTATCTGTATATCAAGCCCCCCCCCCCTCCTCCGCCCCTTCGTCTCACCGCGGGCACAGAGCATATTACACACGGGATGAGAAAGAGGGAGGGGGTGAGAAGACGAGGGTCGCATGCCGTTACGACGCACACACACACACACACACACACACACGAGGGAACGATGTAAAACATTCCACGAGATTTTACGAATTCCAACGGGGGAAAGTTGAACGAGGAAAATTATATCGACAGCCAGCAAACCAAGTCCGCGTATACACGAGAGTCGTTCGAGTACATGGAACGCACACACCTTGCTTACATAAACAGTTGAAAAACATATGTATATATATATATATATACCCAAAACTCGATGATTAATAATTCGCGATCGTTGAATTTATTTATTTATTTATTTATTTATTTATTTATTTATTTATTTATTTATTTATTTATTTATTTATTTATTTATTTATTTATTTATTTATTTATTTATTTATTTATTTATTTATTTATTTATTTATTCATTTATCATTTTATCGTTGAAAATAATAATTTTGCAATTTGATGAAATCTTCAAACGTATTATCAAGTATTTCGCTTTTTTTTTTTTTAATCATCATCACGCATCCCGTAATTTCGATAAATGGAGAATTATTCTTGGGAAATAATTTTCCGAAAGCAAATTGGAAAGGCGACGAAACGTGAAAAAAAAAAGTATTTATATTGTCTCATTAACGAGAAAGCGAGCGAGCAAGTGAGCGATAAAGGGTTAACCTAGCTCGATGAAAATGCGGGGAGGGAGGTGGGGGGGGAGGGGTCGCCTGAGAAAAATAGGGTGCCCCGTAAAGGAACAAAAGACGGGATCGTGAAAAGTCACACCGACAATTCTTTCCGTTTCCACTTTGTAGTGCAAAAAAAAAAAAAAAAAAAAAAAACAAGTTCACAGTGTGCAAACAAAAATGCAACGTTGTCTTGTATCAGAATGGTAAATTTATTCGAAGAAAAGTTCGTTGTTAATTGCAATGGGTACACGTGTACAATTACAATTACAAGCGTACTACAAGAGCCTTAAAAAAAAAAAATTGTGTGGAAAAAAGAGCAGAAAAGGGTCTTTTTATTCGACGAGAAAAATTGTGATTATTATTTTTATTCTTTATTTTATGATCGGATTATATTAAATGTATATTTATTTATTTATTTATTTATTTATTTATTTATTTATTTATTTATTTATTTATTTATTTATTTATTTAATAATGAATGAATATTTAAGACTGAAGAAAAAAAATGTTTTTTTTTTATTTTATTGCGATCGACAGCCGGGACAAAGGGACGATAATGCACGTCGGTGACGAAAGACGATGTAGCATGATAATATGGTGCGTACGTGTACGACTATGGCCTTAATTGGATAACCGACTGGGTCGTTAAGTGACCATTGACTGTGCATGCGAAACTCGCTCGAGGACGAACATCGTGAACCGACAACAACGCGTTAGACCAAACACTCTTCGTCAAATTATTACTATCATGATTATTATTAATCCATTTTACCAATTTTTAAATTCATTTTCACTCATGAAACACTAAATAAATAATTTTTTCAATTAAAATATAAAAAAATCGTTCTCAAACAGTTTTAACATTTTTAAGAATTTATTTGGTACTGTCCATTCAAGTTAGTCTAATTTTGCATCAAGCACTTTGAATCTTAAAAAAATATATAGATAGATTATTCATTATATTTCGTTCCCTGGAATTAATAAGGAATTATTAATTTTTAATTATATCGTCAACGATTGTTTCGAAAGTGCAAAATATTTGTAAAAATCGTTCCGTTCATAATTCGTGGAACAATGTCAATCGATGATAACATCACGAAACCAGACACCGACACCATCGTGATGAAAATATTTCATTGTTCCAAGATTGTTTACATTTTTGTCAATGGGCTTGATTACGTTTCTCGTGTTATATATTTAATTGCAATAATTTATAATAACCCATCGTCGTGCGTCGGATTATTATCTTACGACGATTTGAGTTATAAATAGCCACAGAGTTACGCTCACGATGAGATAATGAATAAATACGTGTGCGTGTGTGTCTATTTAGTCGACCAAAAAAAAAAATAAAAAAAAAAATAAGATTGTTTTTAGATTAATTTTTAGAAATCTATGAGACAAATTTTTCGTCTCATAGATTTATTAGGGACTCGTGAGAGCGAAGCTCCAACCCTTTAGGAGTGAATAAAGGAGCGCGAGGCAAGTGTGTGAGTGTGTGTGGGTGCGACCGAGGTGGCGAGGAGTGGGGGAATAGCGGCGCGCGCAGCGGCCGTGCTCTCGAGCGTTGCTGATATGAATGGAATGCGATGCTATTATCTCGCTAGCTGTACATACCGATATCATCGGTATTGCCCCCGACGAGCCGGAGAGAACGGAATATATATATATATATATAGCTCATAGAACGAACGAAGAGGTCGCGACGAGAGACGAAGATGAAAAATGAAAAAATAAACAAATTTTTTAAAATAAATAAATAAATAAATAAAAAATTGTGAACCAACAATTTTATCACAACTTCAACCCATTTTTATTAACAATCACGTAATTTTCAATACTTCCCTCAAATTTAATGAATTATTTTTTCTCAAATTTCTATTTTCAAGCTTTTAATATTTCATCACAATTTGGTCGGATTAAATCATGAATCGTTGGTTATTTATTACTCGGACCATGTAGAGTCGAAAGTTTCGAGCTACATCATCGTTATCGTTCGCGAATAATCGCGAAGCGAGATTTCCCATTTTTTTTTCTTTTCCTCGATAATACAATAATCCCTTCGAATGAAAGAAAAAATGATAATAGATTGCAATCGCATGGTGAATGACTTATTGTAACGTCCGAGGCGCTCGTTATCGCCCATTCGTTGCTCGGCCGATAACGGATTCCCTCGGTTGACAAGACACAGCGCACACAGCCGCGGTTCGAAAAAATTCGCCACACGAGCCTCGGTAGATTATCATCACCGGTACGATAAGAGTCGTCGAATAAACGACGAAGATGAAAAGATAGCCGGGGGAATCGTCAAGTGCATTCCGAGAAACGTAAAGAAAAGAAAAAACAAACTCTTCGATAACGCACGACCTTCCGATGAATCAGTCGATGTATTTTTTTTTTCTCTTCTTTTCCTCAAATAACTCTTCAAAAATTATTTTTCTCAAATAACTCGTCAATTTTCAACTTTTACCGAAAAATGGAAATAACAAAAATTGTAGAAATATTAATTCTCCACAACTTTGGTCATCACAGTTTTTTCCGAAAAGTTGAAAACGAACGAGTTATTTGACAAAAACGAATTACCTCACGAAAATTCAAGATGGCGGACAACGAATGAAAAAGCGTTCGACTGTTTTCGGATTGAAAATTTTCATTGAGACTACCAATATGATCCCTGACCCTCCCGACGATTGGAAAACGACAATTCAACGATTATCGCCATTTCAGACTTTATTTTTGAGAATCACGTACTGGGCTGTTTAGTTCGGCGTCAATCCGTTTACCGGTGCCTCCCCCCCTCCCGCCCACGAACCTGAAACAAACATGGCGGTGGCACGCGTGCGCCGCGAGAGGATGTGAAACAGCAAAGTATAACGCGAGCGCGCTCACGCGGGTTTCGCGTATCGCATGATTTCCCTGCCCCGGACATCGAACTCGCATCGCCTATACGCACATCTGCCTGGCCGCTCGGCCGGGCCGGGGGAGGGGGCGCTCACGGCGCACGCGCCTCTCTCGCTCCGATCGTCTCTCCTCTCTCTCTCTCTCTCACTGCCTCTTCCGTACCCGCAAACATTTACGACGGGATATTTACAGTATGGTGCGCGCGCAATGGTATTTCCAACCCGATGGGGCATTTCAACTCGATTCGTTAACCTCGCCTCTTCGATAACTAAACTACAACTACGACGTTCCCCTTCGGTGAGAGGGGGGAGGGTGGGGAGGGGAGGGGCATCGTGTGCGCGCGCCCGGCTTGTATTATACGGCGTTGCACTTGCCGGGCCCGCACCATGGAAACCCAGCATCCGCACTTTCGGATTACTACGATGT